>UZAE01012695.1:0-11883 GCA_900617975.1 Rodentolepis nana | reverse complement strand
ACATATATTAAATAATCGGAATGTTTACTTCTTCGCATTGGGCAATATGAAATTGACATTGTCTTTTGAGCTAACTCCCACTCGGTTTTACAAATTTCGTCGCCTTTAACTTTGGGACATGCACCGATAACTTCATTGAATGCATCATTCGCTTCGGCTGGTAAAAAACATCAGAATTGGCAGATGACAACTCATAGCTCTTTTCAGTACCGTTTAAATCTCTAGGACGATGAATTTAACAAATTAAAATAACAAAAGGTTGATTAAATACTAAAACCTAGTAACAAAGCACAAATAATGTTTTTTTGACTTTTATAACTATGGGCTAACATAAAACCTCAAATATACATTAAGGAGAATTTTTGGTATAGAAAGCTATTTATCCTTAATTTCTCACAGGAATTTTGACTTGCGCTTAATTTGTGCATGTAATTTAAGCTTGTTTTAAAT
Source organism: Rodentolepis nana (assembly GCA_900617975.1). Classification (NCBI taxonomy): domain Eukaryota; kingdom Metazoa; phylum Platyhelminthes; class Cestoda; order Cyclophyllidea; family Hymenolepididae; genus Rodentolepis; species Rodentolepis nana. The sequence goes on along the minus strand of UZAE01012695.1, from coordinate 11,433 downwards.
ATGTACAGTTTTGCTTCACTGAACACTTCTTTAGAATGAAAAAAATTCAAAGAAAGAAGAAGCAATCATCTGTGTTTTAATTGCTAGAATGCGCCTTATCAATTATTTAAACCTTGTCCGAAGGAAAGCTCTACACTTCAATAATAATAATAACTTTGGAAACAAGAAAAAATTTTATAACTGCTAAAAGTACACGCTATTTACAGATTTATATTAAATCCCAGCGCTTCTTTCTCGCACCGTATTGGATTACCACACAAACAAGTATTGTCAAACCCCCCCCCCCCTCCCGCGGTAACCCCTGTGGCAAGTGTCCCAACACTATGGAAGAAACAGAAGTAAAGTCGAGATGCGTCGAATGTCACGTGGCTTAATCACTAAACTACAATGAAGAGTTTGTTAAACAATGGAGCCACAATTGATTGATGGCTGGCCGATTAAGCTCACCTTGCACCTGCTCCCTACACGACTTGCCTGTTAGAGTGCGCATGACATTTCTTTGTTGTCTAACCCTGGTAGCGCTTTATCCTCCAAAATATATTCACATTGTTAACGAGGAAATTTTTCTCTAGAGTTGAAAGGAGTTACGCCGTTTTAAGACGATGTGGAAGAGCGAGAGGCTACTATTTTCAGAGGCTTATCTAAACTGGGAAATTTATTACAAATAATAAAATGGCCTAGCAAATTTTAATCGTAACGATGCTGGTAGTTAATATTAGATTCAAAGAATATTTCCATAATTCAATTTCCTGACCAAAATTTTTAATTTGGATCTGGCTGTCATTTTCTAATTCAATTTTATTTATTTATATCACATGGCAGGCTTTACGATGGTTATCATTTGCCCTTGAGTTGACTTCTGGCTTTACAGAGGGGAGGACAATTGAAGTCACTAAAATTCATTGAGGGGGGGGGGAGAGAAGTGTGTTTCACAGATGTAACAGAGACAGACACAAAGGTAGAGAAAAGGGTAAGGTGAGTACTGTGAAATGGCCAAATATTTGATATTGGGTCGGGTTATGGTAACTTGAAGTGAGAAGTCAACTGTCTGGTTTATAGACATTTTTCGTAAATGGTTCAACACGTGAAGGTAAGTGGATCGCGCTCCATTCGATCATATTTAAAGGATCGAAAGAGTGATCGTGCTTAAATTCAATCAAACTGGGGCAATATTGCTAATCAGGAACTTTCAGAAGCTTCCTCCTTGACTAAATTAACAAAGCAATATAGCATGCAACTAACAAAGACTGCAGAAACAAATCAAGTTAGTAGGTCAAATAGCTCTCGAATTCTTAACTTTCCCATACGCTGTAAAGAATTAACGATAAATACTCGGGATGGATTAATGATTACCAGGCCATGCTTTATTTTCATTATTCCATGCTCCGCTACAATTTCCCACGTTTCCCCAAACAGTTACTCAAATGAATGAGGAATTGATACTCATTTGCTGAAATGTCCTGATGTGGAACCCCTTTGTGAATAATAAAGATGAAAGCGGAAACATGCTTCATGCTAATTTATGTAACTAAGGGAGGGGTTGATATCTTTGTCCTTTCCTTCAAGCGAGCATACTACCAAATTCATCTTTAATTTGATTTTCATCTTGCTAGCGCCACAGAAACTAACCTATTCAATAAGAAGAAAAGGTAACCGCACTGGAGAAGCCAGAATTCGACCCTTTTCTCATTAAAGCACACTGATGCTTCTCTAGCGATGATTGTCTAAATGCATCACTCACTCTATCGCAAATATTAAATGTATAAAGCAAACAAGTATTGTAGTTCTTAAATAGACAATGGCAGATGATTGTCAGTCCCCGTAGGAATGAAATCAAACAATCAAATACAAGAATTTTAACGATTTCACACCCTCTAAATTTAAGAAAACTGGACCAATGAGGTAGCTGGACGCCAGCTGTATTTGAATAGAAGTTAGGTTGACTAATCAGGTGGTCTAAATGTGACATGACAATCAAAACTAAAAAAACACTTTTCTCCATTTCAGTAGCACGCTTAGCTATTTAGGCTCCCTTCTTGTTATGTTTTGTATTGAATACACAAATCAATTTTGTATGAGGAAATTGGAAAAGCCTAGGAGCTCCGACTTTTGAATAAACTGAATCATAGTCACGCTATGCAATTAACATAGTTGTGTAGAAACATTTTTTCTATTTTATATCTTTAGGGAGAGGCAAATTTTGTCTTTTATTAAGGTGGGCCTAGATATATTCGGTTACGGGCAATCATTTGCATTGGGAGACAATTAAAACTACATAGCTTAAAGTTAGCGTTTTGATGCCTAGGTAGAGATTGTAATGGATTTGACATTTTCCAAGCAATCAGTGTATCAAAATACAAAGAATGTCTTCTTGAAATAGATATGAAAATAACTGACGTTATAAACAAGTGAATAGAATCACATACGCATAGTATTTGATATAATAGTAGGTTTTCCTCTAATTAAAAGTGAAGATTTTTTGGTATTTATATATTGTCAAGTTACTAAACCTTCAGGCATTAAATTAACAATGTCGTAGAACATTTCATCTCCCACATCAAATATTTATTTATGTCAAATGGCAGGCCCTTTGATAGGTATAATTAGCCCTTCAGTAGACCTCAGGCTTCGCAGAGGGGAAGGAACATCAAGGTGACAAAAAGTCGAGAGACGGGGGAACAGAAGAGTGTTTCATAGATGTAAAAGAGACAGACACAAAGGTAGAAAAAAGGTGAAGGATGTAAAAGAGACAGACACAAAGGTAGAAAAAAGGTGAGTTAAGTACTGTGGAAGTATTCGAATGTGTCATGACAATTTGAAGTCAGAAGTCAACTGCCGGTTAATAGACTTTTTTGCCGTATGAATATACGTTGCCCAGGGTGCACCACGTGGAGGTAAGTCTATTGCGCACCCCATGTTGGGGGAGGGGGGGGTGAGGAAGGGAGTGGAGGGTAGTCAAAGTGAGGGGAATAGATACTAGGCTGTGCCATGACAACATTAAATCGACCGGAGACGACTTTAACATATTATGTAAAACTAGAGGGGTGAGCGATAGACTTACCTCCACGTGGTGCACCCTGGACAACGTGTCTTCATACGGCAAAAAAGTCTGTCACTCGGCATTTGATTTGAAAGGGCTAATGATAAATATCACAAAGCCTGTCATTTGAAATAATAAAAAATGTAAAACTAGCTCCCTCTCTCTCTCTCTCTCTCTTTAACTAATATCATACATTTAATTGCATCCTATCAGATGTATACTAAAAAACTCTTGGCTACCAAGCACATTCAATGTTCTAAGGTATGGCATTGAGTTAGAAATGTTAGAGCAAATTATGAAAAAATCGAATTCTCGTTTTTTTTCCGAAACGCCACAACAATAATAAATGATGCGGGTGGTCATCTAATGAAATCGAACACGAAATTGGACTGTTTTGTCTAAAAGAGCGGATCACAAATTCAAAAATTTATTTTGCTGAAATTTTATATCCTCTTGTAGTAGGTTTCAAAGATCCGTCTGGTGGATTTGATATTTCATAAATGGAGGGCAGTCCAGCGGATTCTTCTTGTGAAGCAATAATAGAGATCTGTTGTAAAGGAGGACTTTTTCAACGTCCAGGTTCTGGCATCATGTAACACACTGATGACTTCAAATGTGTAGGTAAGAGGGACGTACCGAAACAGCGGATCTGTCAAAATACATCACAAATTTCTTTACAGCTTTATTAAATAAATTGATAATGTTCGGAATGACCATTATATCCATAAAAACCAAGAATTTGAAGTTGAACCAAAACAAAAGAATCGACTTTTATTGTTACCCCACAGTATAATTTAGTGGAACTGACATGGGTGAATAGTTAGAGTTGATTATTAGGGAATGTGCTAAGCATATTAAAAAGCGTAGAAATATTACTTAATTAACTAATTAGAGCAAGAATTGAATATCATCTTAATTTAAATCTAATTAGGATGGAAAAATTAACAAATTCGCTATTGAGATTTTGTGAAATTCTCAAATTAAACGTCAGTTTATACAAATTAGATTAATACGAAAACAGAAAACAGTACAAATCAATATAAAAAAGTGCATTTTGATCTTCGACGCAGGGAATTGGTGAAATTTAGTGAGGTCATTAAGAGAAAATTGACAAACTATTATAAGGAAAGAAACTAGAAGAAAGAGGTGGTGGGAGATAGCTAAGCCTTTTTCTTTATTTCAATCTCATAACGCCGGAGAGGAAATAAGGCATGAGCAAAGTTTAATTCAATCAAGCAGCCATTTGAGAGGAGTTTTGACTTCTATTGTGGTAGGACTAAAAGGAGGATACTGGGTAAGAACATGAGTTTTAAAGTAGGTGGTAATCAAGTTTTGTCTCCTTTCACTTTCTAGTCGATATAAGTCCAGACGGGGGAAATAAAAAAGAATTAGAGGTTTCATTTGCTGTAGTAAACCGTGCTTAAGGCTGGGCTTCTAACTTTCCATTTCTGCTTTTTCCCAAAATATTGGCACGTTTACCCACAACAACACAGTGCGAAACAGCACAACAAATGCTATTAGTATTGTCAGGTAATGTTAAAAGAGGGTGGGGGGGGGGAGTAGGTAATCAATACTTAGCTTGTAAATAACATAATTTTTTTGTTTGCCTTGACGTTTTACTGGATATATTGGCCGATTTAATTGCTAATTTGAAGTGACATGCAACTCGTTTTATAGGTTTATTTGAGACACTAAAAAACATGAATTATGACTACTTCAAGTTTCACCACAACATCATTAAATTGTTTACTTTGCAAGGAGAAGAGAAATGGAATTCTGTTTGTTGAAGTAACGTGGATTATGACCGAAAATCAGTGCACAAAGTAGTTAAAACAGATTAACATGGGCATGAACACTTGGCAAATACTTGACTTCGAAATACCAGCCATTAATAACTCAAATAGGATGTTCTGAATGTACTATGGGAAAATTCAAGCAACACCCACAAACCGTAATTCTCCTAAAGGGTGTAAAACTGTGCAAAGTTAGGACTATTGAATGAATGATACGATAGAAGGTTTCTCGAAATATTTAACTGTTGTTTTACTGCCTTGCTTAATTACCACTTGGAATGTGTCTAATAACTGGTGAAACTACGTAGTGAAGCACAAATGGAGACTATGGTAGCGGATCACGCATCTTTAATTAACTCTCACAGTGTATTTACAGAAAGAGATTGTATATTCCTGTAAGGTGATCAATTTGATCTATTCGTCCATATCGTCGCACATACATTTGTGACGACTTCTTTTTCTTCCTCCAACGACTGAATTTAGACTTGAAAGTGAGACTTCAAACGAAGGAGAACTAATGTGATAGGAAGAATCCAGTCACCTACTTCTGAAAGCTTTTACATTTGAGTTCCAATTGGACTTTTACATTGAACAATTGTTTTGTTTTCTAGTGGTTGCATGTAAATAAGTTGACGCAGAAACAAAATATGCACTCAAGCCAATTTTGAAATTACGTTTTTCTACATATAATGCTGAATATCTGCTTGACTTACGTCCAGGGCAGCATTTCCCATTTGTAAGAATTTTGTCAGTTTTGGTAAATGATAACCATAAATGAGGTGTTAGCTTAAATTTCCCACTTCCTGGTTTGCGATATTGATTAACTGTGGATGTCATCCGCTCCAGAAAGAACTTTGGGTTACTAAACGATGTCTTTGAAAAGGTAACTTGGAATTCATTTCGATTATCAATAGTTGACGTCAAATTGTTGATAATCCAGCGAACAATTTTTCCCTTGAATAAAGTTTATAAACTTCATTTTCAAATTCTCTATTTTTTATCATTATAAGTAAACAAAGATAATATCTTAGATTTGTCTTTTTACCTTATCGTGCCCGACTTTAATCAAATGATTTATGCATTTTTTTCAAGCAAAATGTGGAAAAACGGCTGTTCTTGGGGCTTACTTTTGGGGAAGCAAATTAATGAGAGGTTCATGCGTTTAGGATCTACAAGGAGATGGTAATTAGGCAAATGCGTCAGGATTCATGAAATGAGTTTGTCAATCACGAATATATAATTACTGACGTAAGCTTTGCACTCTCGTTCACGATTTACCTCAGAACTGACTCGACAAATCATGTGATTTGGTCATGAAATGATTAATCAATTTTTCAGTCTCTCTTACTTATGTACTTCGGTAATACAGAGTTGTTAACTTGAAAACTTTACGTACATGTATGTAAACTCAGCAAATCTGTTATTCACCTGACATGTTATAGGTCCAATATTGCAATATATGGGGTGTGCGATAGACTTACTTCCATGTGGTGCGCACTGGCCAACGTATACTCATGCGACAAAAAAATCTTTTAATTGGCAGTTGACTTCTGACTTCAAACTACCATGACCCCACTATGTGTCAAATTCGAATACTTTCACAGCAATCACCTCACTTTTTTCTACTTTTGCGTCTGTCTATTTAATATCTTTCAAAATCTCGTCTGTCCCCCCCCCTCTTGAATTTTTTACACTTTGATGTTCCTTCCCCTCTGCAAAGACTAAATTAAACTATAGGGCTAATGATAACTATCAAAGCGCCTCCCATCTGATATAAATAGATAATTAAATATTGAAATATATTGAATGTAATTTCACTTACTCCATTGAAGTCTTGTGAGAATTATCATAGATCTTTATATCGTGTCAATCCATCTTCATGTTCTGTCTGCAAATATCTGTCCCATGAGAGATGATAATGCATTAAAATCCATTTAGGATGAATGATAGGTTGGAAAAACTGAAGAAAATGAGTGCCTAAACTCTAACAGAAAAGAAACTCACAGAAACCCTGAAGCCCAACTAAAAAGGCAAAGAGCAAATACATGGTGCAGGTCCTCACAGAAAAAAGATAGAGTATTAATGGGGAGAAGCTATTGAAATTACACATTCTGAAAGTAGATTTCTCTATACTTGCGCAACCAAAGACATTTATTTATTTATATCAAATTGCAGGCGTTTTGACTTCTAAGAGTATTTATTTATATCAAATTGCAGGCGTTTTGACAGTTATCATTTGCCCTTTAGTTGACTTCAGGCTTCACAGAGGAGATAGAACATCAAAGTGAAAAAAAGTCGAGAACAGTGTTTCAGAGATGTAAAAGTGACAGGCATAAGGGTAGAAAAAAGGTGATGTGAGTACTGTGGTAGTAGTCGAATATGACATAAATCGAATTGATGGTAGTTTGAAGTCAAAAGTCAACCGCCAGTTAATATAATCATAATAAAGAGAAGTCAAATCAAATGCCGAGTGATAGACAAAAAACGAATGCCGAGTGATAGAATTTTTGCCGTAAGAAAGTACGTTGCCCAGGGTGCACCACGTGGAGGTAAGTCTATCGTAGTTAACTGCCAGTTAATAGACTTTTTGCCGTATGAATATAACGAAAGCCGAGTGATAGACTTTTTTGCCGTAAGAAAATACGCTGCCCAGGGTGCACCACGTGGAGGTAAGTCTATCGCACACAAACTTCCGGTTAATATAATTTTTTGCCGTACGAAGATACGTTGTCCAGGGTGCACCACGTGGAGGTAAGTCTATCGCACACCCTAACCAAAGACATAAAAAGACTTCAAACTGAAGCTAAACAGTTGGTAAGCTGGAAATAAGACAAAAGGATGGCATTGATGATTAATTCTTGCAAGAACTCCCAGCCACGCATTAGTATACATTACCCAAGAAAGAAACTTGTGCGTATAACATCGATTTATGCGCAGGGATTATCAACTTTATACAAATGGAAAGAAGATTTAGGGCACTGAGAGTTTAGTGGCCACAATTTCAGAGTGTGCGTCACAAGCCGATGGCTCTGAAATAATGAAAATCTAAGACAAAGAACGCCTTGGCGAAGATGAAAGAAGGCAAAATTTGGAAGAACTTTTAGCTTGGGAGTGCATTTGACATGATAATTCCAGACCTCGGCTAGGAGTACCTCGGACAAACTTACTCTTACTTCCTCCACTCTCCTTACCGATCCCTCTTAAACTTTGAACCCATTTATGTTAAAACTTCCCCATTCTCTCTGTGCTCACATATCATACGTCTTAATTTAATGTTGTTAGTATTACATGACTATGCCAAAATCTAATTTACTTTAGGAACAAGCCATGCGCCTCCTATTCAGTGATTTCAGTCGTTGAATATAAATTTGAATAAGATAGTATAAGATTTGCAAAATTTGAAAGCAAGACATAATTGAGATCCATGATCAGTGGTAAGAAGTTGTTTTTCAAACTAGGTAAATGTTGTTCACATTGGACGTAAAGCTACTGAGCAGTTCGTGAAAATTTATTGATTGATAAAATAACTTAGTCCTATTTCAGATTTTAAGTGTATCACCGTGCATTCAATAATATTTCATTTAGAATTTTGCTACTCATAGAGAACTCAAGTATTCGATACATCTAGTCCTTTCAATTCAGCATTTAGTTTTAGCATTTTATTTCATTGCAGCATATTCGCCTAGAGCATTACATTAAAGGCACATTTCTTCGAATTTACAAATGTTGGGATATCTTGGGAAAACGGTTAAAAGGCTAGAATACTATCAATGGACTATTTAATTAAGCTTCAAGTCCAATTTCCAGACCAGTGCTCACTACACAGTAACGATTTCTGGTCATCTTTCGGATTAAAAGAGGCGTACATTTCCTTTCATCTTAAATTTTCCATATTTATTTTAAAATTTTATGTATATTATTTTTTGACAAATAGTTTGGCTAGTTGCGTTCATAAAACAACGAAAGAAATAATTGACTTAACATCTTTCAAAGTCAATTATTGATATAATCCTCTGTATATATATGTATTAACCAACTTTATACCAATAGTGTTAACAGAAAATTTAAAGTCAGTGCTCCTTCATTTTTAATGCTCTCAAAAGAACTCAATATTTACAAAAGCCAGCATTTTATTTCACAAGGTAAATTCAACGCATTATTCCTACTCGCTATCTTCACCTTTATTATCCCTATCCTAAGCCACTGCTTGCTAACTTTGTTCATGAACTGGTTGTTCAATTTCTACTTCTCTTCTTTGTTCTTCCGGTTCATCCTTTGTTTCATCTTCTGTCTCATCTGATGTGTCATCTGATGATGATTCGTCTGATGATGTTTTGTCTGATGATGATGATGATGATGATTCATCTTCGTCGGATTCTTCTTCTCCCTCCACCATGACTGCCTGAACTGCTGCTTCCATGCTATCTAAGCGCTTATAAGTTTCATTTCTCAGTTCCTTTAGCCGTGAACGGGCTTTCCTTGCATTTACAGTTGCTCCTTATCAATTAAGAAATCAGTTGAATAGATGATTATAACGAGCATACCTTTCTTAATCAACATTTTAATGGCCGGTTCGTTATCATGTTTAATGGCGAAAAGTAGGGGCGAATCGCGACCAAAGCATTTTTTATTCACATCTGCTCCCAAATCGAGGAGATATTGTAGCATCATGGTGTCTTTAGAACGGATGGCTGTGAAAATTGGTGGATCAATAAACATATCCAAATAATTAATATCAGCCCCATAGCCAACTAGCATATTGAGAACATCTGGACGGTGCTGCACTACAGCACGAAGAAGAGCTATTTGGAGTTCATTTTTAAGTCCTACAATGGGTTTGAAATTTTCCAAAAGATATTTTGCGATTCTCAGATCAGACTATTTAAAAAAAATTTTTTATTAAGCAAATATTTGAAAAAAACCTGTTGGCATGCAAGAGTCAACTCCGAATCGTCACCATAGAGGAATCCAACTCGAAGTTGAGGATCTATATTTAATAACACTTTCACCACTTCTAATCTATTATGCATGATAGCGACCATTAAAGGAGTTTTATGAAAGGCATTAGGTCTGGCAATTTCGCTTCCAGCTTCTATCAGCAGTTCTACCGATCGTACAACTCCGCTACTACAGGCGAAATGAAAAGCAGTGTTCATAAGCATTTCCGTAGGATCGGTACTAGCACCGGCATCTAGCAAGACTTTCATCACATCGGTATAACCTCTGGTTGCGGCAATCATTAACCCAGTTTTTTTAGCTGGAGTCTTGCGCGAATTTGGAGAAGTCTTAAAACGATAAAATAAAATTTTAAATAACACAGGATCAGTTAGTAAGATTTTAAAATACGTGGAGATCAATTTCTTACTCCCAGTTGTAACTGCGCTTTCACTTCTTCGACATTGTTAGCCTTCACTGCCTTTATAAAGTCCATAATTTTCGAATCAACTTTACATTCCATCATTCCATTCACTTTCTAATTGGAAAGGAAGCATATTATTAGGGTGGAAAATTTTTCGAGAAATAAGTTAACAATCAGAATCCTACCACTTGAGCTTAAAATGATGTGTGTTGGTAGAATTAACTAAGTTGATTTATGCTCATACAAGTATAATATTGGAGTTTTGTTCAATTTATATGGCGCATATTTAAATAAAAAGTGAATTTTTTATTAAAAAATTCGGATATCGATTAAGCAATATTTCATTATTTTAAAAAAAATATATCGAATATTCAATTCAAAATGGTAAAGTTCCTCAAATTGATAAAATTTGTAGTAAGACAAGGTCAATTAATATCTCAAAAGATACTTACCTACACATACAAGCCTTTCACACAATAAACTAATATTTCTTGAACACGTGCTGACTTGTTAAAATTGTTTTAAAAATTTATATTTCAATGTGAAGGAACTTCACTATTGCACACTAATTTAACTCTCCATACCAAACGCAATAAATAAACCAAGTTTTGTCTGACCTCCAACCTCCTGTTGTTAACAATGGCTCCTATTCTCCTACTTGTGAATAATTTTCTATCTACGGTCGGCAAAACATTTTGAGCCTTAGAGCTCGTCATAAAAAGTTTTGCTTAATGCTGAAATACTACTAATATTCTCCAAGATTTTAACCTGTTGGACACCTCATCGCATGCCTGTACGCCAGGATTGGGAGATGCGACCGTACAAACAGTGACCAATCATTAACCTCTGTTTGTTTAACCTAATCCCCCATCCTGATCATGATTCAGCTTCCTGCGTGTACACTTTAAACGCAATATACGTCCTGAATAAACGTGCTCCGTGCTACACGTCTGTTTCCTTGATAGCTGGGCTATAGCTTAGCTGGTTCTGGGAGTCTAGCTAGATGTAGGAGAATCTGCCATAGAGATTTCTGAGTCGGTCAAGCTTTACTAAGGTAGCGATCCGCTACAAACCCATATATCTTGATTCCAATATGCAAATTGGGTCAATAACTTCACCTCCTAGTCATTCTATTAATAATTACGAAATCTTTCAACGCCTTGAATTGCAAAACGATCTAATTTACACAAATTTTATCGACTGAACCAACGTACTCAAAGCCCAGATACCAGCAATATTTA
>UZAE01012694.1:5164-33789 GCA_900617975.1 Rodentolepis nana | reverse complement strand
TGAGGAGTTTATGCTTCTACTATATATTATTGGCTTATAATGAGGCTTTTTCTGCAAATATTGTAGCCTTATTGATAGATATTTCGTTTGCTTATGTCCCGGGGTGTACAATAGACTTACGTCCACATGGTGCACCCTGGGCAACGTATACTCATACGGCAAAAATGTCTATTAATCGGTAGTTGACTTCTGACATCAAACTACCATCACCCCACTGTATGTCATATTCGACCACTTTCACAGTACTCACCTTACCTTTTTTCTACCTTTTTGTGTCTATTTTATATCTCTAAAACATTTTTGTATTCCTTCCCTCCTCTCGACTTTTTTCACTTTGATGTTCCTTCCCCTCTGTTGAGCCTGAAGTTAACCAAAGGGCAAATGATAACTATCAAAATGCCTGCCATTTTATATAAGTAAATTGTTCATGTCCCTTCTAATTTATTTCTCAATTACTCAATTGCCTCTCATTTCATTTTAGAAATTTCGATGAAGTCGCGTTGGACTATCTCATTCGAGCCCTTTGCTCTCTGGCTACGGAGGTCTCCGAAGTCGCGAATTCAAGTCGAGTAATTTACGCTTTATATTTTTCTTTTTTTGCCTTTTTTTTCTTAATTATCTGCCACAAAGGCGTCATGTGTTTTATTGCAGTGTTGCTTAGGCTTTCCCTTCATTTTCTGCTTAACTTCCCCCCCTTTACCGCTATTATTTATCTCCAGCCGATATGGCTATTTCCCATCGGCTATTTGTGCAACTTGTCGGTTGGTAGTTTGTCTGTCGCTGCCAAACATGTTCTGGCTCAGTACTTTGTAGGCTGAAAGCGTCTTACTGCGATAATACTAATGGCGCCCAAATGTGTGTTTTCTATTACGGGCTCTCGTTAATTTATGTGGAATTAGGTTCAGTAGAAATATGGTAAAGCTCTCCAGACTTCGTAAAGTGTTGCTTTTATTTTTTTCTTTTATGGTGTATTTTTTCTTGAAAGATAGTAAAGCCCAAAGTGATGAAGTTGAATAGGTGATTGAATTACGCAGTTGTTCATGAGTAAGTTGTCTAGCATGGCCGTTAATTTTACAAGATTGTATATAACCACAAACGTTGAGTCTCCTGTAGTTAAAACGATGTTGTATACATTCTAAACCCATCGAAAGAAGTGTTAACTGTAGTTAACTTCCCTCTACCTAAGAAACACTCCTTCGACTATGCTCCTCGTTGAATGCTCACCGATTTGCTCCGATCTCGTGGTGATCTCTCACTTCTCGGGTGTGCTCAATGCTTGTTTATTATAACGCGCCTAACAATTAGGGCGTTTACAGTACTGCCATGTTAAAAGAGGTGTGTTGAGCTGTGACGGGTTGGGTATTGAAGTCCATAGTGGACAATTGAGCTTTTAGTGTGTTGTCATTCGTAATCTTATGTTTTTACTACTTTTAATTACAATATAGTATTAATTTTCCCTTCTGTATTTTTCACAGAACTTTTTTATCTTGACCACTCCATGGCTTTCACTCGAGAAAGGATTGAGGTACCAAACTCCTCTCATCTTAATTGAAATGCTCATTGTTCCGAAAATCTGTTGTATTTTTTACTGAGTCATCTAAGGTCAGGCTCTTCATTTTCTCTTGTTAATATATTCCTTCCACTCGTAATAAAAACTTGCTATTGGCTTATTTTTGCTCCCATTTCCATGCGCCAGCGCTTTACTAAATTGAATTCTTATTAATTATTCGCAAATCTCTTTGTGCGACATGTGGAAATTTCTTACCATTTAGGGAAAAAGGCAGTTATAGAATTGTTTTTTCTGCTCTGTGAGTGAATAAAGTCGGCGATGAGTCATTGTCGCCTTTCCTTACTATTTATCTCCGTCACGCCTCTGCGTAGGCCAGCCATCGTTTTTGCTTTGGGTGGTTTGATGATTTAATTAAGGTTAATTCGATTCGATTTCTCTGTTCAATGGTGGGATTATTGATCAGTAGCCCACAAGGCGCACTTTGTGTACCATTCCGCCGACACTGTCTAGCTATGGGCTTATTTAACGTTGAAGTAATTGCGCATGGGGTAAATTCCAGATTGGCGTGAATTTCGTCTGGTATTTCTTGGTAAGGAAATGCAATGTTTCAAATTTTTGGTCAATTTCCTGTAGTTTCTCGCATTTGTGTGCAGATTCCTATTAAAACACGTTTTTTTATCAGCCCTCTCTCTCCTGCTCCGAACACTACTACCATTTTTTATTTGGGTTTTTTGTTCTTATTACCGATTACATTAAACGCTAGTGTTGATTTACGAGGGAGTATATATCTCAATTATATTTATCAAATGTTGACACTAAATTTTATTGAAAGCGATTTTTCCCAGCTTCTGCACTCCTAGTAATTCTCTTTAAAGGCAGTCAACATCTGTACACTGCTGACATTCGCACTGTTATTGAATGAAGGACAAATTGCGCACCACTTGAGTCTTTTTCTGGCTCTTCACGGCAAGGAACATCTTTCACTTTAACATAGGCTGTGCTATAAGGCTTTTTACTCTTATTACTTCCATCTATTCCTCTGGTCATACAATAATCCATATTGACGGGGCGGTACGCGAAGGAGGAGCTGGAGGGTCGCTTAATTTTTTGGTCTGAAATTGAAATGTCCTTCTATTCACTCATGATCTTCACTCCAATGCTCAATCGTTATATTCAAAATTTCAGTGTTGAAATGTTTGTGTACGGACTCACAAAATTTGATCGAATAATCGGTGGCAAGGCAATTATTTTTTTATTTCTTTAATCATAAGTTGCACCCAAACAAATGGGGCAACAGAATTTATTCGAATAACAAGTTCTGGAAGTTTTCGAAGGAAAGGTAAGTTTTATGTTGAAAAATCCTTCAAATATCACTACCTGTGTATTATTTACCTTCCTGTATCATCATAGTATAACCAATTTAACTACCCGTGAATGTAAAATTCTAAAAACTAAACTTTGGCTTTATCATGACGTATTACTTCGATCTTTTCCCATATTTTTGAATTATGACGAGGGATAGCGCAATAATTACTGTCTACGTCAACTTTTCCATCTTTATGCCCATTCATTGATGAATAGCTCAAATTTATCGCTTACTTGCCTCTAGGATCCAAGTCACTTCTCAACGGTGAAGTTAGCTGAAGTTGGACTGGCAAATCTTCATCGATTGGACATTTGGTGGGAGACTGTCAATGATCAACTTCTAAGTGTAAGTTCTTCACCAATTTCCCCTTTAAATTTGCCTTCTCAAAGTGTGCTTATGATTACTTGTATTGGAATTTGTTCATTTCCCAGTGGTATGGTCAATTGCGCAAAATTTTTTGCTCCTTTATATAGACTGCTTCCTCCAACTTCCAGTCTCTCTTTAATATGAGTTTGTTTTGGTTTGACATCGTGTCTTACATCTTAGCTTAATATCAATTCATATATTTACAACAATCCAATAAGTATTTGTTTTCAAAATTTGGTCTATTTTTTCACCCTCTAGTTGTCATATATTCTTTTGACGTTAAGTTTCAATCTTTCTGTTACATCATTTGACCTTAAAATATCTGCGGTGTTAACCAATTAATGCACCCATTACTCTATGCTGGTTCCCCTAATCCGAAATGACTAAGCTCATGTCCCAGAGTTGTTAATTTTATCCTATAAATTTCCCTGAATTAGTGTCCTTGATTATGTGATAGGAAATGGCGTCCTTTTTAGATACTGTAACTAACCGGTACCGAAATTGGCGACAGAACAAACTTCTAGAGTAGCAAATTAAAGAGGTGGCTAGCGACCTGGATTAGCAGTCTAGTTATTGTCTCAGAAGTTAACTTTTATTCTTGATATTTTATCATCAATTGATTTTCAGTTGAAATCGAATGTACGATGTTGATGCCTATCCGAAAATAAAACCTACTCAAATTTCTACCTTAGTTTTTAATAAAAAAGCCAATGTTGTTAATTTTATTATATTCATAAATTTGGTTGCGAAAATCCTTTTGGTCTTGAGTTGGCTATTTTTGTTTCCATGAGGGTAATTACAGCATTTATCAACTCCGCGAACATGAAAGCAAATTGGGATCTAGTCCAACTGTAATGATCGCTATTAAGTTGTTGGTTTTTTTGCCTTTTTTATTTTGAAATAGATGGCGTCAAGCTGCATATGATCCTTGTTTTCTATTATGAACGGTGATATGTTGCAATGTTTTCAAGCGTTATGCATGGGAAAGTATATTTAACAGTATTTTTTTGTAAATGCACCTCAAGTGCTGGCCGAAGGCGATATTAATTTTGCTTGGGTGGCCTTGGTCTCGACATATCATATGTCTCACCGATTTTGAAACTTTTACTTAAATTAGTATTATAGGCTTTAAAGAAATGCCATGCATTCTTTTTAAATTCTAGTAAGTCCACATATAAAGTAGATTGTGACAAACTATGTATTTAAGTTACTTTTACATCTTTGTACACTCGATGCAAACGCGTAGTTTTCACACGGCACAATTCCTGCTATCCACTCTTTTCTTTCTCTCCATGAGAGACTATTCCATCGATAACTTCCTTTGGAGCAGTCTTACTGGCTTACCCTTGCATGCATACGTCTTATAACCACCACAAAAATCATCCTCTTTAATATTTTTTTCATTAATCTAATGCACCTTTGCACTTCGATCAGTTTCAAACATGTTTCGAAAACACTTTATGCAATAAATGCCATCCTTTGAAATTTCTCTCCCCGCGTACTTTGCCCTATTTTATACAAAGCCGTATTTTGGTGATTGCTCTTTGTTTGAATATTAATTAAACCTCCCCACTCTTCTCCTTTTAAAGCACATTGACCAAGTTGATATTTTGGCAATTGGTCTAATTATTTGGTCTTTTACTGATTCTAATCTTCTAGTTAGTATTTAATTTACACTCGCGTCAATTTTGCTTATCTGACTATCACCAAAGTGCACAATTTTTCCCCTTCGACAATTTAAGATTGTCCCTAATCCCCCCCCCCAAATTCCAGTATGGCTCAAAAATAAAAAAACGCAATGACTTTTCTGAAGCTTTATGTGCCAAAATCGTTCCACTATTTATTTATACAAGTCTATACACCAAAATTTTAGCCCCTACTTGATGAAATATCGCGATTTCTGATTTTAATATTACCCATTGGCTCTGAAATTATGCCGACAAGTGACATTTGCGAGTTTTCCGTTCTGCATGTACAACTCCCCACCCCCACCCCCACCTCCCCTTCCCCCACTCTTACGATAATTGCCTTATTGAAGCGTGTATCAAACGCGGTAAACCATTCCTTGTTTATCTTGGTAAATTTTTTTTACCTTTGAAGGACATCTTAGGACAATACAGTCCTTAGTCTTTTAGACATTACTGACTATCTTGTGGTTATTTCATTTACAAAATTTGAATAGGAGATTGCATCGTTTGGTTTGCCATTTTCTTCTGGAAGGATATGTTGCATTAGCACCCTATGTTCACAATGTATTAATGCTAAATATTGATTATCATTATAATTTGAGTATTTTTTTTGTTTTTTGTAAATGTCTTGTTAGTGTTTTCTAACCTCATTTGACTCTGTTACAACTTTTCTGATTAATTTGCCCCGCATGCCGTGTCTCCTATAAGCTGTCTTTGCTTCAATCACTTTTACTTAACTAACATTCTATCTTTCTTTGCCTCCTCCTCCGCAGTAGTAGTACAGTCGTAACTTCTTCTTTGTCATTTTGCTCCAACTTGAAACTTTTTTTATAACTTGCTTCATCCTCTCTCTTGAACCACCCAAGGCTTCAATCAAGATACATTTTAATAAGGAATTTCATTTGTTTTCAGTTCTGAGTATCCTTAATTGCATTTCCGATCTGAGAGGGGGGGGGGAGAGCATTGCTAAAATGAAATTAATAAATTTTACTCATTTGATATTACTTTAGGGCATATGCACATTCATTTAAAGTGAGTGTGTAGTAATCCCATTCGAGAACGTCGCGGCTAACCAAGTCTCCTCTCTTTCATTAAATAATTGATATAATCTGAGCAAATACACTACAAACATTGAGGTCAAACAATGTAACATTAGAACAGTTTCTCTATTGAGCTTATATTCAAGTGGCAATATTATCTCCTACCTTTACTTGTAAATAGTTTCTTAACGTCTGTTCGGCTATCCTCTTTTTTCACCTCAACAACGGTGGATTTTATTGACTGCTCGCCTAATTCAATTATTGTTCTATTCACTGAGTAGTTCTTTCCGACATACTGCAACTTTGAAATAGTAGAATTCGTAACCTCTAGTGAGTATAAAAGCTTGAAAAAATCTTTTATACCCTACGAATTATGGGCGGTTATCTGCTAAAGTGAAAGGTGTTACCAAAATGGGTTTCTGTGATGATGGGCTGTCGATTTATTTTTCCCTGACAGCGTGTAGGTCCAAAGGGGTGAAACATTCATTTCACTTTGCCGACATCTGCTTCTTCATTAGCCCAATTTTAAATTAAATTTGATCAATCATTGTAAGTGCAGACATTTTATTTTTTTTTCGGAAGAAACTTTTCCACTCAAATATTTCATTACTAAAAGTATTCTTAAATCTCATTCGTTAGACTCTCTCTCTCTCTCATTTCTCTGCCTCATTCCCCTATCATTTGCAATTTAATATTTTGTGCTCGCAATTCGTACTATAACAATTATAACCCGGCTATTGATCACCAATTTTTTTTAGCTATTAGACGAAATCGGAATGCCTTTTTGACTACTTACTTTCTTGCAAGCTATATTACTTCATAAGCTCTAAATTTTGTGGATATGAAAATACCTGCAGTGGCATCTTCACTCCGAACTTAATCTTGTTCAATACTGAGGTGTGTTGCAATGTACTGCATCCATTAATTAAATAGGAGATAAAGTAACGAGCCATTGAAGTAGAGTTAAAATCGTTTATTGAATTTTATTCCATTCTTCAAAAAGATTGAATTATTGGTTATGATTTAGTTAATTCGTTCTACGGTTGCTATGGTTATGCCGCTCAATACCTGTGCTAATTCGTGAGTCATAGAATAATATCATCTTGATTATTTGCTTTTTATGAATTATGTTCAAAGCTTTCGCGATCAGTATAACGAATCATCCATAATTCATCATTATGTGCATATGTTGTAGGGAATGGTCACAAAGTCAGTCTTTGTCTTTTTAACCAGCGTCGCATTTTTTATTTTTTGTCAATCAAAAATACTCTTCTTCCACATCCCTTGTGAAGGATTTTCGTTAAATTTGTGGTACCAATTATCTCTTACGATCTTATGAGAAACATGGGTAATTGTGACCATAAGGGAATATCCTAGCTTAGTTCAAGGGATTCAAAGTTGAACATTCCATCATTTAAGGTTTTTCAACAATGTGCAAGTGTTGTCAACTGAATCAATTTTTTTACGATCAATTAAACAACTTAATAGCTTTCATTCGGCACCTTTACGAAGGTAAAATCTGCCCTTTTGCAAAACCGATTTTTCCCACCTCAAATTAACAGTTCAATTTCTGTTTTTTGTTAAAAAACTATTATTTTTATTCTTTTTTGCTTTATTGCCAATAAAAGTTTACATTTTCAACTTTTATTTAGCTTCAAATTTATTTTTATTATTATTTTGAATTCTGAATTTGGCCATAAGTGAATTCCAGTGGGCTCTCAAATATGTTAAAGTCCTGCTAATCTGTATCAACTTTCCCTTTTGGCAGCTAGAAGAAGTATCGTTAAATTGTGCCAATTATCTATATTTCTGACTTTTTCAACTCGCGTGCATTATCATTTTTCTTAAAAACGCATAAATTTCTGCTTGGGGGGGGGGGGAGGGGTTTGAATTCCGGGATATGGGAATGAGGTTCATAAAAATAACTTCTATCAGTTAGTTTTTAATTAAAATTGTGATACGTAAAGGCGTAAAATTCTAATGACAAAGAGCTTCCAAACGCAACTGGATTAATTTATATATTTTTATTTTAAGACTGAAACCCCTCCCTTCCATAGCTCTCTCTTCTGCTCCATTAGTAAGTACACTTTTGAGAGCTTCGTGTCCTCTTACCAAATCATGTTTTATTACAGGCTGTCATACAAATACTACTATTTTATGATACGTTCTAAAACTTATTGAACACGGACAAAAACAAAGACCTTTGTTACGTAAGACGCTTCCTGGTAAAAATTATTTTAATCATATGCTCTCCACCCAATGATGTCCCTTTGACATGACACGACTATCCTAATCTCTAATGCTACTGACGCGTAAAAATTTCAATCTCCTTTTTCTCGAGTATTTACAAGGAAATAAAATTGAACTAATACTGGCAGAAAAAATCATTCATTTAACAAAAAGCTTCACTAGGAACATTTCGAAAATTAGGTCAAATCAGTATCTTTGAACGAACATCTGGATATGAAATAAAGGAGATCATCGCCGTCATCATTTGTGCAAATAATACAAATTTTCTCTTCTGATTTCTTTGAATGAAAATAAAGCAAGGCATTTTTACAAAGTTTCTGCGTCTCTCAATCTATTAGATGTTATTGACCAGAATCGTTTCCACCGGTTGTTCAACTTTGCGAATTTCTCTCAAGTTGTCGTCACCGCCCTTCTTTCCTCGTCTGCATATTCTATAGATCAGGTCTTCCATAATTAATTCTTGAAAACTTTTTCTGAACTGTGCAGACATGGCGCAGTAAAGAATGAAATTAGTGGAGGCATTCAGTAGAACAAGAATGTCTATTAGATCACCAATTGGCGCATAGACTTTATAGGTGAAGCATTCATCTGCTATGGCAGTCATTGTGATTAATACACCTTGGGGGGCTTCTGTAATCACAAAGCTCACTACGACTGCTACTAGCATCACCGTAGTTCGATGATTACCCCTTGATTCGCGTTTCTTCTGTGCCACGTATTGCTGATCGTTATTTTCATATGCGTCGTCATCTAACTTATCATTCTTCCTGTCTTTTCTTGCACTCTGTGGCCTGTGTTTCAGTTTCATATACCGTATTCTAGCCTTCTCCATAGCGATGAGGATTAGCGCAGTGAAGAAGGTGATTAAAATGCTTGAGGCGAGTTTACTGAAACAACCATAGATGATAAAATTGGCACGTTCGAGGTTGTCAAGACCCTCTCCCACTCCAAACCAAAAGTAATCTTCTGTACCATCTGATTGAAGTGTGGATGAGTCAATTTTTCCTACACGTTCCGTTGAAATACATAGTATAAACATAGCAGCACTGAGCATACTCGCAATGATGATCGTCACCTTAATGTGCTTGTAGAGAACTTGGCACTGTGGACGATAGAGAACCCAGCTGCGGAAGATGGCCAGCATCACAGTCATAATAGTGGAAGCAATGTGAGCAGCAATTGTGGTGAAGTTAGTGAAAAGGAGAAAGTAAATTCCTGCTTGACCATGAGGTGCGGTTTTAGGATCGGGACTAGTGACAAAATGTAGGTAGATATCTCTGCCACCATAACCAAGCATCGTAATCGAGTCTGCTATAGCAATGGAAGTGAGAAGAAGGTTAGTAGGGCTTCGCATCCGACTATATGTGAGTACAACCGCGTTGAGGGCATTGGTAAAAATTCCAAGTAGGCAAATACTCAAGGAAAGGTAGGCATGAATGGTCTTGTAGTGTTGATCAAATGTGTGCAATCCGGGGTAATCTGTGCAGTCTGAGAGATCGGGATCAGGAGGAAAGTTTATAGTTTCGTTTGACATTGTACGGACTTAATGAATGACTGAACTTGATCGCCCTCTTCAAACTGGGAATTTCGTTTATTTAATTGTCCTGTGATTGGCCTGTCCCTTCCTCTTCATTGATTGGCCCTCTGTCATCCTACGAATCGGGCAGAGGCTTAATTTTACTGTGCTTCATTTGTTACTGAATTTGCCATAATAGCGTGTATTTTAAATTAATGGAAATTTAATTGCATATTTCTTGGCTCTATTTTTATTTTGAGCTGAGAATGTCTACCATATTTTTGACATTGACGTGTTCTTTATATTGATCAAAGTAATTTACCTATAGTTCTAGGATTTTCGCACTTTCTTTTGTAATTATTATTTTTTGCGGATTTTGCTTTTTGGTAAAATGTGATTATTTAGTCTTTCTTTGCTCATTTGATTTTTTTTTATTAATACGCATCAACGCACAAAAAAATAATTATTAATTTTTGAATGGAGTAAAATCGATTAGCAGAAATTTTAAGCAATAGCACGTTCCTAGAAGTCTTACATTGGTTAAATTCGAATGGTGTGGTGATTTGATTACTCCAAACATTCTTGTTAGCAGCTTCAATAAAGGAAATAGTAGGAGGCGCTAACCTCATGCTATAACAATTTAACTAAACTACTAATTTAGGGCATTTAAAAATCGGCCAAAGTCTTGCAAGTTGTTGTTTGTTTGTGGGGCGAGAACGTCATCGGCTGTTACAAAGCTATTTCTCTCCATTAAAGTCATGTTGCAGTTGCTGAGTAAGTCTAATTTAAAAATTGCCACTGGTTTTCTGTTGGGGTTTGTGGCTGTTATTCGAGATGGCGAACTTCCTTTTGCTGGCATCAATTAAATCTTGTAATGTGATGAAAAGATTTTTCAGTAATTTTAAGAAATCGCATACTGACATCAGCATAGCAGCAATCTCACAGATCACAAATGAATTAAACTAATTGGAGTTATTTTCTTAAAATAAAGAGGTAACCTATTTGTTCAAAATCAGTTTATGTAGAGTACCTTGAGTAATTATCTCAACAAATTCAGCGAAGAAGGTGCTCTCAGAGAACTATGATTCAATTTGCGGAAAGAGAGATGAGAACAGGTCAAAGTATAGTGATAAGAACTCTGTCCCCAAGGTTCTGTTGTACTAAATGAAATAAAATTGCAGCACATTTAACATATTTCAATGTTTATTAGAGACTAATGTTGCTTACCGCCTTTCGCGTTGCTGCTCCTTGGTGTTGTTGCTGTTTCGGCACATCTTCCTTAGGCACAGCACTCGTTAAAGTGTCAAAGTATTCAACAAAGCTCCGATCTATAGAGACCCAGTTTCGCCAAAATGTTAACCAAGTTGAGGTAGCAATTTCGGAGTTGGCAGTGAGAACTGCAAGCTCTGCATTGCTTAACAGATATTTCCAGGTCTCAGGAAAGGGATATGAACAATTATAACTTTTTTATTAATCTGTCATTAATTAAATTCACCTACTCTTAACTATAAAGGGCGGTATTTAATTAAACCAAAGTGCATAAACTACCTACGAAATGCTGCATGTTGTGTCGCTAATCTCACCCGTGAATCTGGGAGTTGTGGAATTAATCTAGAACTTTATTGTTTGGCAGAGTGGAGTCTTCGCCTGCGAGTATGGAAAATTCATTTCTTCCATCAGTTCAAGTGAATCAAGCTCCTTTTTCTTACCCTCTCCCCAGTTTCACATCTTTCTGGACTAGTTCGTGTTATTCTGTGCAATGGGAATTTTAACAATAATAGGATTACACAAGATAGAAACATTGCTGATAAGTTTTCTTTCTGTGCAAACTCATTTTTGGGACACTTTCCATTGTTCTATATTGATTAGGGAAATTTTTTATTATTTTTTTTCCAATGGGCTTGGCAATTGTTATTCCGTACTCTTGGAGTAATTGAAATTAATTGCTTCAATGGATATAAATGAATGATAGAGAGAGTAGGCTAGAATGAGCTACTGAGTTTGCGCAGCGAAATGGCTGAAAGAAAACATTTCAATCATGTGAGAGAGAGTGAGAGTTTCTTTTGTTCGAAATGGGCAATAGATTGGAATGTAGTGTTGTAGCTAAACAAATTTAGACTATTCTATCCTCGATTAAGACGCTCATTGTTCTCACGCTACATTAGAGACTGACAGCAGTAACGCATATAACAAATCATGAAAGAAATTGAGTGGTGAAAATGTACGGATGTTTTAGCACATATTTTTCTTCTCTCTTTAGTCCTAATTGCCTTTAGAACTTTAATTTCCGATTGTACACCTTCCGACAGTTCTGGAGGTTATTCCATCCTTATTGATTTATTGCTACGCTTCGTATTTTTGGTCTTTTATTTAAATAACAAATTCCAGCACTCTTGTTATTTAGTAATATGAAGAAAATAGGTCTACATGTCCAAATATTTTTGAAATAGGTGTACTGACTGAATTTCAAATTTATATAGAAAACATAGCTAATTGAATTCACTGAGTTATTTGCTTTTATTGGTATTTATGAAATCTCAATATGTTTATTTATTTAATGACTGGTGCAAACAGTGTAGTTTTTGCATTGGAACTTTTGTCTTAAATTTCTCAAAACCGTGCAATTTTGGGTTGAATTTGCCGATATGTGTGTGTCACCGAAAAATTAAGCAATCAGAAAGTCAGGACCCATCAGTCACTGTTGAATCTTAGCGTTTAAATCACTTACAAAATTTATTGTTCTCGAATTGTCGCCAATGTTCCTCCCACAATTACTTTCTCTCTAGAACTGATGAGCAGACTTGGTCTTTTTTCATAACATTTTACTACGTTTTACGCAAAAATATTGTAGCAGTAATGTTGGTAATGTTGGTCTCCCTCTATGCTTTTCCTATTGCAGCGTTCGATTTCGCTTTTAACTTGCTTTTGTTCTGTTTTACCCGAACTTAATATTAGGGCGAGATGAAGATTTTTTATTCAAAGTTTTCAATTAATGGTTTTGTGAAATTTAAACAGTTTGATAAATGTGCAAATTTATGCAAATCTAACAATAAAATGATTATTTTTTGCCTTGGTAAAAGTTGTTCATTATAATCCAATGATTGCTTCTTTATAGGTTTGCAAGGCCTCTCACACTGAGTTGCGGCAGCTCGCAGTAGACGCAATTATACTACTTATAAAACGAGTTATAATCGTCAAAACTACGGCCAACTCATTTTGGGGCAATAATGTGAGTTTTCTGCTTGTTTTCTTTAGTGACACTCTAAATTTCAAACACGTTCAGTCGTTAAATTTATCGTATTTAGGATTTGACAAACCTCGTACTGAGTCCCCTGACCCAGCTGACCGATATTAAATTCAACGATGTTCAAGAGAAGCAATTACAGTGTGTTCAATATCTCCTCCACTGCTATGGCGATGCAATCAATGGTAGCTGGCTTCGACTTATCAATATCATTGGAGCTATTGGGCAATCCCAGAGGTGAGATAGTCTACAACCTTGCCATAATAAAGTAATATACTCAGGCAAAATGAATGGAGAATAACGCCCGATGATGCAACCGTAGTGGGCGTAATCATTAGAGAATCATCCGAAAATGAACTTCTTTCTTGGGGTTCGAAGGTGCAATTCTACCATTCTATGGCTCTTCTTCCCCAAGAATGGACTCTACAGTACTTAAATCTTAATGCTTCTACGTAAAAATGGTTAAAAGTAGAAACAGTGGCTTAAATAATTCCAAGTGAACGAGAATAATCTGAATAGGCCCCCACTATTTTCTCATTTTCTACTCTCGAACTAACTTCTCCGTCTTCCACTGACTTGCCTCCTTTTATTTTTGCTTACTCATTTGTTCATTCTTATTTTGCAAATTTTAATTACTTGTTTAATTTGACTGTCGATTTGCCTTGTTTGTAGCGAAAAACACATTCGCTCAGCGTTCCAGTGTTTCCAACTCGTGGTTACCGACTACTTACCCATCTTAAATTCCGACTGCTATCCGGCCTGTGTGGACACTGCTGCCAAGTTTGGCCATCAAGAACACGATCTCAATATCTCCCTTGCAGCAATTGGCTCTTTGGTAAGTCAAATTATGTGAAATCTCACTAGTATCCAGTTCGAAGTGCGTAAAAGTGCACACACTTATTATTGGATCGAGTAGAGGGTGGGTTACAACTTACTCAATTTCTTACTTCTGACAAAGTGTGCTCAATAGCTTAAAGGTACCTAATATTTGCCACAAATGGTTGATTGCGGTTAACATATAAGTGTTTTTTTTCTTTTTTATATAATGCAATCCCTTAAAACCGAGTCTAAGTAGTGCTGATTTGTTTGTCAGCTCCCATCAACTTGTAAAGTTGTGCATTTGTGTTTTTAACTGAACTACTTTGTCACTGACAGTGTCATTTGTTTTAACAAAAAATGTTTATTAACCCTGAGACAATTCACTGCTGCTGAATATATATTTATACAAATATATACATATACATTCATTGGATGTTTTAAGAAATGTCTCCGTTTTTTTGGCAACGCTCTGTTGACTAATATAAAAACGCATGAATGACCTTACCCATCATAGTTCAGTAGGGAGTTTTTGATTGTCATTATGTTAGTTACCATTGCCTCAATCCTCCTTCAACATTGTTATTATAAGTTAAATCTATTTACGCCTATTGAGTATTCCTTCCTTCTAAGAGAGAGAGTGAGTGAGAGACGGGTAGTGATTAATGCGCAAATGCAAAAAGAGGAGAAGCTAGTTCAATTAAATTCTCTTGAATCCCGCATTGAACTGAAACATTGCATCTGTGCCTATTAATTACTTTCTTTTGGTAATACAGTCGGGGATGGGAGTGATATGGTAAATTAATAGAAGGTTGTTTGAATCTTAGTTATCATCCGCGCACGTGCCTTCTACTTTTCCCTTGTCATTGCAGTTGACTGCCAATAAGCATGGCTTTTTATTTTCATGCCTGGAGCAGGTTTCTGCGTCCTATATATCAGTAATGCGCTATCGTGGACCCTTTTATTTGCCAACTCAAAGTCGTATACAGTTATTCATTCAACTTCTAAATTAGGATAAAGTAGCATAGTAGATTCAACTTCACCGTAATGGAGGCATTAACTTTGCATTGTGGGAACAGGTCCGCATTTTCTCGCTTTTGTTTTTTAATTTGTCGTTATGTATTAATTTTGCTATCATCAGCCTGCTAATTGTTGCTGAAATAAGGACGAAGAGTACATTTGGGGAGGATCATCAAGTTATATAATTACTGGCTTAATTTGGCAAACTTTGTGTTGAAGTTTTGTCAACTTACAGTTCTCCGGAAGTGTTCATGGTATGCTTGTAATTGGTGACAGACTACTTTTTTAACAGCTAAGTTGCCACAATCATCAAACACCAGCCTACTACCTTCTTTTTCACGACAGGACAGCACCCTTTCTATGGGCTACCACTGTGTTTTCTTTTCCAGCTAGTACACCAAAGTCAAATCAGGTTATGTTTAGCGATTTCTCTCCTATCATTTAATACTAAGTTAAAAGCTGTGCATGTGTGTATGACAGTGGTTCAGTAATGCCATTTTTTCTGCTTAAACATCCATAGAGCACCCATTCTTCCTCGGATCGTAGTAGCTTCCTGGTGTTTAGCAACCTTTTAACCCCTTTGTTTGTCAATCGTCGAGCTCTCATTTGATTTAATAATTTCGCTCTTCGCATCGGAAAATTAAGTTGATATACTCGGTTTGGTCAACAAGTCCCACTTTAACGACAATTCTCGTGTAGGAAACTCTAAAATGCTATAATTGAGCCTGTGAATTGGGAAATTATTGGCTGTCAACTTTCTATTTCTTCCTATTTCTGCTTAATATTATTGCAAACGGTCGTCGTCGTGTCGGTTAGAAATCAATTAAAATTTTTTTCGCTTCTTCAAAATCCATCCCTCCTATTTCGACATCCTCCCTCTAGACTTTATTTGCAGACGAACAAATTTTCATTCTCTACCTCGAAGCAATTGGCATTTCGAAAATGGGAGATCATGATTTCCATTTTGGTAATATTTAAATCACCGTTATCGATTGTATTATATTTCTTATAATTCATATTTATTTGTACCTATCCTATAGACAATGCATAAAGCTTCAGTTTTCCTCAGTTTTAGGCTACATATTTTTAATCCTTGCTTTGGTAAATTAAACAATTTATCATTCATTATTAAATTAACCAATTTGCTAGTCCATTACCACTGAAGTAATGAGAGTTAGTGAACAATTTACTTCGGTCCCAAATTTTGTTAAAGAATCTTCCTGGTTAACGTCTGAGGCTGTGGTAATTGAGACTTAATTAACAGCTTTGAGTTTTTTTTCATTAAATCATCTGGAGGGAAAGTGGTGGTTTAAAAAAACGTGACTCTACAAATATTTATTACTAACTATTTGCCACTTGTTCAACGAAATATTGCAAGTTATTTTAATTTCTCTGTTAACTTAAAATTCAATATTTCCAAGACCCTAAAAGTAATTATTTGAAAGTTTTGCGTTTCAATTGCACGCATTATCCGCACTCTCCACCCTCCTCCCTACTTTTCTCTATGTTGTTATCCAAATGCAATTAATATTTTTGTTTACCTTTTTCTCTATTTCTGCGATTTTTTTGGATATGTCCATTTATTTCAATGTTTGCTACATTTACTCTGGGCAATAGTTGAATCCGTGATGTTTACACTTGTCAATTACTCCATTTTCGCATGTTTTGCAAAATACATTGAATAGCCAGTATCATTTTTTATACGTCTGCAAACATTAGTTCATGTGCTTATTTGATGGTGTTTTCTCCAACTTACGTCTAGTTACTTTAAAAGGACGAATCTGTGAGCGTCCTCCAACAAAACACTTGACTTAACTGCTCCTCAATTTTCCGAAGCAGAAACTTTTAACTCTTAGCACCAACGCGTCTACATTTGTACCACGGGAATGGTTTGTGTATGTGGATGTTCTGCGTCGTTGCGAGCAGGTCTATTCTTTTATGTCTATAGATTTAATACTCAATAGTAAATTTAGAGTCAATAAGGCGATCCTATTGGGTTGGCAACTAAGTCATTGCCGTTTTTGTTGACAGATTCACTCTATACTTTCTTTTGTTTTGTTAACGTGGCCAGAGCATCTAACCTATATTTTTTTCTTACTGTATGGGCTTCTAGATTAATTAGCAAAAAAAGTTTTTTTGTTTAGTTCTTTAGTTCTGTTTTTATCCCAATTTAAAAATGAAAGAACAGGACGTGCACTTCCGACACATTTTATTGTATTACTTCCGAAAAGGCAAGAACGCATCGCAAGCACAAAAGAAGTTATGTGCCGTATATGGAGATGAAGCCTTAAAAGAAAGTCAGTGTCGAAATTGGTTTGAAATATTTCGTTCCGGTGATTTTTCACCGAAAAATTCACAACGATCTGGCCGCCCAGTCGAAGTGGGTGAAACCCATATCAAGGCCATTATCGATTCAAATCGCCACAGCACAACACGAGATATTGCAGAGCAGCTCAATGTGTCGCATACATACATTGAAAAAAAATGAAAAACCCTTGGTTATGTCAAGAAACTTGATTTATGGATCCCTCACCAGTTAAAGGAAATTCATTTGACACAACGGATTAGCATCTGTGATTCGCCGCTACTGAAACGCAATGAGAATGATCCATTTCTGAAGAACCTAAACAGTTACTGGCGACGAAAAGTGGATAGTTTATAACAATGTTACTCGCAAGAGATCATGGGTGAAGTAGCAAGATCAACCAGCCCAAACAGTGTCAAAAGCAGAGATTCAGCAAAAAAAGATTATGCTGTCAGTCTGGTGGGGGGATCACAAAGGAATTGTGTATTTTGAACTCATGCCGCAGAAACAAACGATAAATTCAAATGTGTATGTTGAAGAACTCGAAAAACTGAAGGATGCAATTGAAGATAAGCGGTCGGCATTATCAAATCGGAAGGGTGTTGTTTTCCATCATGATAACGCAAGGCCCCACACATCTTTGGTTACTCGGCAAAAATTATTGGAACTGGGTTGGGATATTTTGTCACACCCACCATATAGCCCTGACCTTGCGCCTTCGGATTACCATTTGTTTCGTTCCATGCAAAACTCTTTAAATGGTAAAATTTTTAACAACGCGGATGATGTCGGATCACACCTAATTCAGTTTTTTAATAGCAAAGACCAGGCATTTTACGAAGGGGGAATTTTTACTCTGCCAGAACGATGGAAAAAGGTCATCGACAAGATCGGCCAATATCTAATTGAATAAAGTTATATTTTTAAACAAAAATTCCGAATGTGCCTTCTTATTTGAAATCGGCAATGACTTAGTTGCCAACCTAATACGTAGTATTTTATCTGGTCAGCAACTTAGTTATACTAGATGTAATGAGGATAATTCTGTTTTAAGAGTGACTATTGCAAAAAAACACTTCTCGCTTTTATTTATGGCACTCACTCACTTCCTTTCGCATTCAGTTAAATTTAGCTCAACCAATGCTCACAGTCTATTTCTTTACACTTTTGCTGTCTCAAACTTTTGCATCAATTCCCTTGTGTTTGCTTTGAACAAAAAGCGTTATATTGTCAATTAAATTCCTTTGTGTCCACTAATTTCCCCAGGTCTTCGTTTGAATTCTGCTCAATGCTTCATTGTCTTTTGTTTATAAGCATACGTTCTACCATAATAGGCGATTTGAAGTTGGGGGTTAGAGACTGGGCACATGAATCCACGCTGTTCGACTATTCAGAAATATATCATTATATCTTTGTCCGGATCAGGCTATTGTAAGTAAGGTTATTAGTATACTACTGCCAAGGTGCTGGGTACTCCCCATTCCATTTAGGATAAAGTTCCATCTTGATTAGATTGCTGGGGTCACGACGTTTCTCTCTTGCAAAACTTAGGTTTTGCCACTCCTTGTCAGACAGACTTACTATATGACGTTGGCCCTTTACTTGGTGGGTGTAAATAGTCATCGAACCCGTGACCTCCAACTCCCTAATCAATCGCAGTAATATTTTAATCGCCAGTATAATTACTGTCCGTGTAATTCGGCTGATTCGCTTGCTTTAAGTTGTTACAATAATCAGCGCACAATGAGTACACGACTAGACTTCCAATCCTTCTCGTGGGAGATTGATCCCAAGATTTGCGGCAAAAAGATTTTTGAATTCTCTTTCTCTTGAAAAACATTTGTCAATTTTTAACGGTCCGCTGAACAGCAGATAAATAGAAGAGACCGGAATAGGAATAGTTCCTAATGAAATGCGTGTTTTATTTGTTGGCATCCTTTAATATTTGAATTTAGTGAAAAAAAATTGAGTTAGCACCAAATTTTGCCTCTGTGTAAAATAGCTTATTATTAATGTTCAAGTCTTAAATAAAAAATAAATCTATTTTAACACCTCTCAAAAGATTAGCAGAACATATTTTCTAGAATTCCTACTCCTTCTGTGTTTACACCAACCGATAACCTTAACTAGTTGCTGCTTTCGTGGACTTGCGTGTATTTGTTTAGCACTTCGAAATTAAGTAGTTTTATTTTAATTTAATTGACTAAGAGCCTTTACTTATTATTTCTTGCTATTTGTATATACTTTCCATATTGATCATTGCACATTGAGAAGTTCTGACTATCAGATGGTTCAGTATAAATCATTTTTGCTTCCAGCTCCACCTCACTGACTTTTTATTCCAACGCGAGCGCGTAGCCGAAGAATCTGGGACTGCAGTAAAGGAGAAGAGTGAAGCTGGAAACCTCTGGGTTGGGATCTTTATTCATCTCGCCGACTTAGTTCGAGATCGAAGACCCGCTGTGCGCAAATCAGCTGGTCAGACACTCTTCAACGCTGTTGAGTGCCACAGCGCTCAATTCCTTCCTGAAACATGGTCCGAGCTTCTATGGACGGTATGTGGTGCTTATATTAACATATTTTTGGTGACTATTCATTTTGGTAGCCTTCATATTGATGATATTAAGCACTCAACCAATGACTAGATTTATTACTAAATCTGGTTGAGGCTGATCTAAACAAGGAATGAGTGTTGGCAAATTCTTCATTCAACCTGAAATATTCATTTTATGACCCTTTTGCCCTCTTAATTTATTCATTGCAGATGCAGGCCTTATGAGCCATTTTATCGTTTTAATTATAACCAAACTAAAGGTAGTCTTTGTAAAACGGGTAGAGATTGTAATAGAATGCGTCATAAACTGAATTCTGTGGATGATAAAAGATTTCTAGAAAAATTTTGAATTTAAACTTAAGAGTGTAATATCTAGGCTAAATTAATTCGTTGAGAATTGTTTAACTGTCCTGAATAGTCTTTGAACCCTTTAAGTTAGTAAGAGAAATTGATCTTGTTTGACTTACTTTGTATGGCTTACTTGGCAAGCAAATTTTCTGGCAGTAAAGTGGCCGTCTCTGAATTGCGGAGGAAAAGAACGTTTCCATGTGGTGAAGATTATAATAAACTGATTTTTGTCCAAATGGCTTAGGCTTCCTCGATTTGCTTTCACCTTCACTACTTTCTCCTAAGGAGTCAGTCATCTAATTCCAGACAAAACAGAAACCGCAAATGATTGCAGATGTATGGTTAATGTATGTAGGGTCCTCTTAAAATTGTGTGTCCAATCTATGACATCTGTTCCTTTAATTACGCCTTATCAATATCGAATACCCAAGTACCATTTCCTGGTATTAGGGTTACCGTTTTTCCTTTTCTGTGTTAAAAGTTGGGAAACCACCAATTTTTACTATCTTTGAATCGGTAATTTAATTTGTGCTTTCGCAGTTCTTTGTTTTGTTATGCTTTTTTTCATATCAGTATTGAGCAGTAATCGTTGAAAATTTGATAAAAATACTTTGTGATTAGTGCAAAATATAATTAAAATGTTTCATTTTATTTAATGCTCTCTGATCTAGTCATGGATTTTTGTGACATTATATCTGCAATAAGAAATATATTTTGGCAAAAATAATGATTAATCCTTATAAAGCGTACTTTATCGTAGGACCAAATAGTTTTTTTCGAACTGTTATCTTTTGGTTTAACTATGAAAAAAATTTAAAAAATGCAAGAATTTTACTTACGTATTCACACATGCACGGCAAACGGAAAGTTAAATCATATGGGACTAATTTCTTCATACTGTCTAAATTATTACCAGTCATCTAGTTGCTAGGAGAGTGATGTTAATGGACAGTTTTCAAGATTTGGATCAGAAGGTCGTCCTTATTATAGTGCTGAATATTTTGAATTGTTGTCAGGTGTTGTCAAATCTCTTTAAATGCAAAATAGCTCATATTCTTGTATATTTGAAAATACAAACTGTATGATATTAGTTCCTGTCTTTCGGATAAGAAGGCAATTAATAATATTGAAATTTGTGTTTACGACTTTCTTATTTCTTTAGCATTTAATGCATATTCGATGCATTTAGGAAATATTTTAAAGCACAATTGACAAGTCTCACTGTGTTTGAGCCTTTACGCAAATACCTTAGATATGAAGGTGATGTTTTAATTAGAACACTCATCATTATTTTCGGTAATAAGTTGATATCGTGTGGTTGCTTTAGGTTTTCTTCCCACTTCTCTCTGACGTCCAGGAGAAGTGTGCTCGAGCCCCAGTTGAGAAGGAAGGTGGGGCTGCAGGAGGCAGCGGTGGTGGTGGTGGTGGTGGAGGTGCTCTTCTGGTTCACCACTCCCGGGACACTGCAGCGAAACAGTGGGCTGAGACTGTAGTACTCACACTCTCCGGTGTCGCACGATGCTTTGTCTCAAAACAATCACAACTTCTTGCTTTGGGTAAGCATTCCAACTATCTTATTTGCTAGGCTGTGTAGCGCTCTCTTCCGTAGTCCAATACCAAAAGTGGGGTATCTCGATTGTGATAGGATATTTTGAAGGTCGAGTGTAACTGATCATCTGCTCTTTTGGCCAGGTAATCCAGTCAGTCGACAACCAGTTTCCTGGGTTGGTGTTAATGAAATTTGAAATATAATAAGATGAGATTTCTTTAATGGGTTTATGAGAAGTAGAAGGCTTTATGTCAAAACTATTTGTCCTGACACCGTAATTGTCTCAGATGATTGGGTGGATAAACTGTAAATCGTAAATGTTAGTTCACCGTAAAAAAGATCCATTGTTTTAATTCATAATCTACCCGATTGGCTGATTTGCAATACGCTGATCAAGGTCCATTTCGATAGACTTAGAAACAATTCGCGTTCCCTATTTTATGTAAACTAATTTAATCATTTTAGGTCCTATATTGGCGCTTAAATTAGTATTTATTTTTCCATGCATGCAGCAAGAATGCAAAAGTGCAATCAAGTCTTGGTTTCCCTATTGTAAAACGGTCATGAGTTATTATTTACCCATTTATATGACCATTTCATGCAGATGCTTTTAAAGTGCATACTTGCTTTGACTTTTAATACTTGCGCCTGCCTAGTTGCAGCTGTTAGAGGTACAGATGAGTTCAATGAATATTTCACTTCAACCGAATTGGCTATTCTAGTATTACGCTAGGTACTAACATCAGCTGAGCCTCTATGCTAGCCATTTGTGTTTACGAAGGCTGTATGACTCCAAATTTTTATTCATCAATTGCTCCAGATTAAACGAGTGAATATTTAGCCTAAAAATCGGAGGCCCCTTTAGATGGACATGGGAACTGAGCAATTTTGCTTTCAATATAACCCAGAATGACTTAGGGGAGGCTGGGAAGAGGTGGGGATTAAACCAACACAATAAGCGCGCTTTCTACAATTTAGCGTGGCCTAAAAAGGCAAAACTGTACTTTCTCACTCATCCACCTATCCCACCACGTTTGTTCGTTTCCCACTGTTGTTATGGTTATTATTTCTGTCATTACTGTTGTATTAAAATCATGTGAACAAGCTACCCAGTGGTTTGGTCGGATGTAGTTGTGCTTTCTCATGGCCACAAAATCGGAATTTTTCTTTTGGGTGCGTTGTATTTATATTTTGAGTTGGAATGGGCGTTGTGCTGATGTGTAGGCTGTTGCGAACAATGGCGTATGTGTGTGGACAAAATAATAATCGAAGTTGTACTTATTAAGATCGCTTTCCTGAGGCCTGGAAATATCTGTTAAGCAATGCAGAGCTTGCAGTTCTCACTGCCAACTCCGAAATTGCTCAGAATGCACTGCTCACTCTTCGAATACTACTGGATTTCGACACAAGAGAATGCTCTGCCGAAATTGCTACCTCAACTTGGTTAACATTTTGGCGAAACTGGGTCTCTATAGGTCGGAGCTTTGTTGAATACTTTGACACTTTAACGAGTGCTGTGCCTAAGGAAGATGTGCCGAAACAGCAACAACACCAAGGAGCAGCAACGCGAAAGGCGGTAAGCAACATTAGTCTCTAATAAACATTGAAATATGTTAAATGTGCTGCAATTTGTTTCATTTAGGGCACCAATACCTTCGGTACAGAGTTCTTTTCGCTGTACTTTGATCTTTTTCCACCTCTCTTTCCGCGAATTGAGTCGAAGTTCATTGAAAGCTCCTTCTTTGCTGAATTTGCTGAGATAGCTGCTCAAGGCGTCCTGGGCCCTCTATTTGTCACTCAACATCAGACTGCTTTGGCTCATTTGTCAAATGGTTCTACCTCTACTTCTTCAGCTACACCATCCTTCATGAATTCAATCACCCCTAATTTGGTGGATGAACAGGGACTCACTCAGACCCAGCGATCTGTTTTTAACTGTCTCTCGCTTATAGCTGAGGTAAGAGAAGGCTTCACTTGTTTATCTGCTCTTTCTGAGGGATAAATTTCATGTTTTCTTACTTGATTTCAGTCGATTAAGACAAGTGAGGCCAATCTTAAAAATCTTCTTGTTCCATTCCTTCAACTTCTGCTCCGACTCTCCCAATATGCAGTGTGGATTCCCCGACCTGGATCTAATACAAATCTGGTTAGTTGTGTTTTTGTTATGAGTTTGACTCTCCGATAGACGTCTTGTCTTATTTTCACTCTACCATTTAACCATTTGTTTCAACTAAATCATGTGAACAATTGTCATGCTCTGTCAACCATCGATAAAGATGTTTTGTGTTAACCTTTGTGCACTCGAATTAGCTTTCCATTCTTCTATCGTTGTCCAACATCTACGTTGTGTAATCCTCTTCATCCTCTATAATAGCACCGATTTTCACTGACAAATATTAATGACCTAAATGAGCCACCGGGTGGTTAGAACTGACTCTTCACAAGCTCTCAAAATTAGTTCATTTTTTTCGGGTTTATCGCCTAGGTACAGATTGTTCCTCTCATTATACCATTTACAGAGTTCCACCTGCTTGCATGCTTAGACTGAGGCAAGATGATGCCGAGGTCAAAGATGGTTTGTGAATGAAAGAAGAAATTAGTTTTAACTTTGCAAATATCGTGGATATAAAGCTCTGAGGGAGAACAGCTTAACCGTATATAAAGTGTTTGTTTAATATGTTGTTTTCTTTAATAATTTGTGAGGCATTTCATTGTTGCCTTCGCATAATTACACTTATTTGAGGTACGGCTGGAAGTAAATCATGGTCTTATTTAATAAATAGATTTTCATGCCTGACCTATCTATGACTATTTATCTCGTCCTCCTATTTAAATGTCTTTAATATTTAAAGCTACTTCATGTATATTCTATTCGTCTTTATGGACTCTTGCTTTACTGGGTTCCAGACTAGAATAATTTGATTAGTGCCATTATCGCTATTATTTCCACCTGTATGCAGATTCCAATGAGATAATTTTAAAATATCAGTGAGAAAATGTTTCCTTATTCGCTTTTTCACTTTGAATGTGCTCTTGACTTTGTCCAATTGCTGTAATTGACTTTACCATCGGGCTCTAATTGTAAATCACCACGACCGCTCTCTCTCTCCCTAATTTATCCAACGCCTTTATTTATAAATGGACTTTGCTTCCATATTGACCTGTACTACTATCATATTGTCTTGTTTTCTTTCTAGTGTTCTATTAGTCCGTGCAAAATCGAATTCCACCGACTATGTGAACGTATTTCCTGCATCTGCCTTTAGAATGCATTTTCGATGTCTTTTAATAATACCTAAGACCGTTACACCTCTCTCCCCTCTACTCTTCATTTGTCTGGGCTTATTTCATGACCGCTTTTTGTGTTTGATTTTGAATTTTAACACACAATCGGTAAAAGTCTACCTGTCTAAAAGCCACGTGATCAGACGTCTAACTAGCATTCTTTTTAACATTTTAGCTCTTATTACACTTCCGAACTCATGTAATAAATGTTCAAGTGGAATATTTTCGATTCGCAGAGTTGAATTGGACGGAATTTATTCCTTGGGAGCTAGATTATGCGATAGCCATTCTTCCTTTCTCTTCACTGTGCTAATACTCAATGATTAATTTATCCGAGCACTCTTTATTTAAGCTGCCTATATGGAGGGCATATTTTTTGTTAAGAACTACTCTAATCTTTCACAGGCAATATTTTCTAGTTTTCACCTCAGGCAGACAATATAAGCATTCTGTTTTTTTCCAGGTGGAGGCCATACCAATGAACTACATAATCTTTGCCGAAAAGTGTATGGAACTTGCCACTGATCTCTATAAGACTTTCGCCGATTCGGATGTCCTCAATAACACCAATGGGTTACTTATAATTATTGAGGTAAGACTCAACTTATACTTGGTAGATGAATGATATGACTAACCAAAGACGTTAACGAGAGTGTTTTTACAACTCTTAGCTTTGCTAAAGAATGATATTTTGGGACCTCCCTATATTTATCGGACTTAAAATGTATAGTTAAACATTACAATCCACTTGGTGTGGGTCGGTGGGAATGAAGCTCGCTATGTCACTCATTACGAACGTACTTGGTGACCAACACACACTGTCAGCTTGTTATTAAAAGTTTCCAGATAATGGGGTACTACAAATGGAAGATAAGTGTCTCAAGCGGAACTGCCAACTGTATTGCTTTCTCACCGGGAGTTTTCTGAAATTAAAAACCTCTTTTCTATTTGGGCTTGTCAGTTATCCTCCTAAAATTTGAGCAAATTTCCCACCTCCTGATGACTTTCTAGTATTTCACATGTGCAAATCCTGCCAATCCCAAATAAATCATAAGTCTCCGCGGCATTTTGTTTAATATTACTTAATTTTGATTATGTGGGGATTTCTGGTATTGAATTCCTTCGAGATTCGGAATTAGAATTCCATTACTTGATAACTGACAGAGAACTGATTATGAAAAATTTATATTCCAACCCCAAGGGGAGTGGAATTTCTATTAAAAAGCGGAGAGAGTATTTCGCTAGAAATAAGGTTTTGAAGTGGATTATTTTTTTATTATGGAAAAGTGAATCAAATCCATTAGCTATAATCTCTTTCATATATTAGCATTTAGCTGTGTTCATTTAATGCTTTTTTTAATGCCAGACTTTCTAAGCTTCTCATATCATTATTATTTGTATATCATTCGAAACGCAGTTCCTTTTGGGTCAATAATAGTCTCTTATAAAGATATAAGATTATCTTATCCAAGTTTGTGTAATTATGTGGGTTTAAAATTCCCTTACAAAAATCATTATTTTGTATTCACCTCTCCCGTACCGCAACGAGTTGATAAGAGTTGGGCGAATTTTGCCTCTTTTTTACTCATTCGTAGGCATTACGGATCCCGCTTGCTGCCAAGTACAAGTGTCAATGTCGGTCCACGTGGTTGCTCGCTAGCAAGTGCTTCATCGAGTCCATTTCTGTTGGAATGTCAATTGCTACCAAGCAAAAGTCCAATCTCCCCCAAGCCAACTCAAATGGTGCGTTTATTTTCGTTGCCAAGTGTCTGGACTTCTTCCAATAGGTGAATTATTTGATGCATATATATTTAAGGCTCTGCGCTCATAGTATGGCCTTTGGAGTCACAGTGAATAAGACAAATTCTTTTCGTTTTAAAATTGGTAGTAAGATCATTTCATATATTTACTGTGGTATTCCTTTAAAAAAACCTACGGAAGTCACCACTGGCAAATAATCCCACTTCCATCTCTCTAATGAAATACAACCATCTATCATGCAAAAGGTGGTACCCTGGCTTTTTTTCGTCAATCTTTATAACTTATATGGAACGTGAGTCTTATTTCCACCAGTATAGTTGGTCCCAGCAAGCAATTCTACAATACCAAATGCTACGAATCTCAATACGTATCCGTTCAAGTCCAGCTAATTACATGACCTCAAGTACTGCTTAGTATTAGCCATTATTACATTTCTCTTCCCCAGGATCAATGTTGAAAAGATACCACTTTAGTGAGTTCGTCTAGAGCTCTTTTTTTTGCTTACTTGTGCAATAGCAGAAAGGGAGATAGAAATGATTAATAAGCGTTCGATATTCTAGTTAACGTTTATATTAGTACAAATTAGATTTATTAAAAAGATGTTTTCGAAAATATTTGTCGCACTAAATATGGTCAGTGACAGTGGGGATGCGAATATCTATTGGATTCTTCACCTTAATTACTTCGATTGCTGTTAGTTAGGTTAATGGTTTAATTATTCATATTTGGCATTAGATAAAACGTGCTAAGATAATAATGGTCTTATGGCAACTCCCGAATTCGATTTTTTAAAACAGTGCCACCACTCCTTTCCCTACTAAGATTGGAAGTCAGCAGTCCATTTTCGCATGAAATATCTTTCTTCTATCCAATTTCAGGCGCAGACTTGTTCACACGAATGCCTTTAGGCCATGTGTTAAGGAATGCTTTTGAAAAGTGATTAAAGGTTACCCATTTCACCTCCTATAGTCACTAAAACTATAAATCTTTGGTGTATTAATTGTGGGTTACAGCTATTACTTCCTACGACTAAATGGAATGTCTACAACGTCCGTAGTTCTTGAAATTGCTAAAACCCCTTCCTCAAGACAACTGGAATACCTGTTCTTATGGAATTAAAGTTAGAAATCAAAAGACAGCGTTAAAGCATAAGCAAGTGCATGCAAATACGGTATTTCCTTCAGTGTACATATCTTCAATGATTTTAGCATAATCTATAATCAGAAGTAGGATGTTCTATTAGGTTGGCAACTAAGTCATTGCCGATTTCAAATAAGAAGGCACATTCGGAATTTTTGTTTAAAAATATAACTTTATTCAATTAGATATTGGCCGATCTTGTCGATGACCTTTTTCCATCGTTCTGGCAGAGTAAAAATTCCCCCTTCGTAAAATGCCTGGTCTTTGCTATTAAAAAACTGAATTAGGTGTGATCCGACATCATCCGCGTTGTTAAAAATTTTACCATTTAAAGAGTTTTGCATGGAACGAAACAAATGGTAATCCGAAGGCGCAAGGTCAGGGCTATATGGTGGGTGTGACAAAATATCCCAACCCAGTTCCAATAATTTTTGCCGAGTAACCAAAGATGTGTGGGGCCTTGCGTTATCATGATGGAAAACAACACCCTTCCGATTTGATAATGCCGACCGCTTATCTTCAATTGCATCCTTCAGTTTTTCGAGTTCTTCAACATACACATTTGAATTTATCGTTTGTTTCTGCGGCATGAGTTCAAAATACACAATTCCTTTGTGATCCCCCCACCAGACTGACAGCATAATCTTTTTTTGCTGAATCTCTGCTTTTGACACTGTTTGGGCTGGTTGATCTTGCTACTTCACCCATGATCTCTTGCGGGTAACATTGTTATAAACTATCCACTTTTCGTCGCCAGTAACTAGGTTCTTCAGAAATGGATCATTCTCATTGCGTTTCAGTAGCGGCGAATCACAGATGCTAATCCGTTGCGTCAAATGAATTTCCTTTAACTGGTGAGGGATCCAT
>UZAE01012693.1:0-33812 GCA_900617975.1 Rodentolepis nana | reverse complement strand
CGCCTGCCATTTGAAATAATAATGTTAGCAAGTCACTTCACCGCGGGCACCATATATCCCCAACTTTACAACTTGAGAAAATCCTATTAAAACAAAAATGGGATGAGCAACGAGCTTTGTTATTTCCTATTTGTACTTTTGAGGCGTTGAATAGCACAAATAGGTATTTACTCTAGTTTTAAGTAGTACCATTTTCTATTTGATGGTGCGATTTATTCCTCTCAGGTGCCATAACCTCACAAAGAAAAGTCTGTAACAAGGCTTCTTATCCAGTTTTTTACTGCAAATCATGATTCTCTCTCTAATGAATTCCATCAAATCCGAAAAAGCGACAACACGAAGTATCGATGACCAAGTGGTGCAGAGGTTCCTCAGATAAAGAGAACAGCTGTACATACGGCAAAGTATTATTTATGTCAAATGCTTTGACTTCATTGCCAGCTTGAAAGAGCTTATTATACCACTCCAATATTCTAGCCCATTTTGAGGGGAAAGCGGCTAAATAAAAAAAAATAAAAGGCATATTTTCAGGGGCTTTGGAGAAGTAATTGGTACCATGAATTTGGAAATTGCTATTTCAAAAATTGTTGATGTCGAAGTATCTGAATCTGTGCTTATGATATTTAAATTTTTATTGAAATTTCTCAAACATTATTAAAGATACTTTTAAATATTATACAAACCAAATATTTATATATATTAAATATGGGGTGTGCGATAGACTTACCTCCACGTGGTGCACCCTGGGCAACGTGTACTCATACGGCAAAACAAGTCTGTAACCCGGCAGTTGACTTCTGACTTCAAACTACCCCTACTGTATACCATATTCAATCCATTTCACAGTACTCATCTTACCTTTTCTCTGCTCTTTTGTCAGTCTCTGTCACATCTGTGAATCATTATTCTGTCACCCCTCTCGACTTTTTGTCACTTTGATGTTCCTCCTCCTCTCTGTGAAGCCTGAAGTCAACTAAAGGGCTAATGATAACTATCAAAACGTCTGCCATTTGAAATGAATAAATATTTATATATATCAAATAGCAGGCCTGATGATAATTTTCATTAGCCCTTTAGTTGATTTAGGGTTTCACAGGGGGGGGGGAGAATATCAAAGTCACAAAATGTCGAGAGGGATGAACAGAAGAATGATTAACAGACTTAAAAGTGACAGGCAGACGCCAATGTAGAGAAAAAGGGTAAGGTGAGAACTGAGGAAGTGGTGAAATATGACATACAGTGTGGTGATGGTAGTTTGAAGTGGGAAGTCAAATGCCAGTTAATAGACTTTTTGCCGTATGAATCTACGTTGCCCAGGGTGTACCACGTGGAGGTAAAATGCAGAAAAGTATTTAATAAGGCTAAATTTATTTGCTTGTGTGTTCAAATTAGAGCTAATAGAAAGTATAAAAGATTAACCTGACCATTATTATTCTTCTGAAGTTATAACTATTCTTACCAAAGCTTTAAAGCTAATTTTAGCCAGAAGGATATTGTAAATGAACTTACATTAATGATGATTGAATTTAGTCATTTTAAGCTATCACAAGCTAAGGGAATTCAAAGGGGCAGAAATAGCTGCCTTGTTCTGTTAGAAAAAAATTGCAGTTTAGTTCCATCACAAAGATAGATTAGCTTTAACTAGCTTTGACGAAATTTCCGAGAATTAAGACAGTTCAGCCGACCAACGAATAAGAGAGGGTATTTGCTGTCATAGTTTTCTCGAACTGTATTTTTTTTCAAAATCGTGACAAAGTCGTCCCAACTTGTAAATCATAGTGCCTGGGACAATGATCAAAAGTGTAACGTTTCCTTTATGCTATCTGAGTTTTATGCAAAAAATAAACTTTGAGTTCATTCCTTTCCTCGCAGCAGTGTTACT
Source organism: Rodentolepis nana (assembly GCA_900617975.1). Classification (NCBI taxonomy): domain Eukaryota; kingdom Metazoa; phylum Platyhelminthes; class Cestoda; order Cyclophyllidea; family Hymenolepididae; genus Rodentolepis; species Rodentolepis nana. Next base: position 31,930 of record UZAE01012693.1, on the reverse strand, counting down.
AATACGACTTTGGTTTCAAGAAGTTTAAATACATTAAAGTAACTCAAAAACGCTTAATGCAGTTGGTAAAAGTTCATTTTTAGGTAATTCAAATGGTAAGAAGATTATTTTCATAATGAAATTATTAATTTTCTTAATCCCATTTATCGCTCACTTGGTTATTCTTCATATCAATGAAAACACATTTAAAAATTTTTCAAGCATAAACTCTTCTGAACACATTGATTGGTGTATGGAGTGTGTAATAGACTTACCTCCACGTGGTGCACCCTTGGCAGCGTATTCTCATACGGCAAAAGTCTATTAATCGGCAGCTGACTTCTGACTTCAAACTTCCATCACCACACTATATGTCATATTCGACCACTTTCACAGTACTCACCTCACCTTTTTTCCACCTTATCTACCTTCGTCTTTGAAACACTCTTCTGTTCCCCCCCCCCTCTTGAACTTTGGACTTTGATGTTTCTTCCCCCTGTGAAGCCTGAAGTCAACTAAAGGGCTAATGCTAGTCATCAAAACGCCCGCCATTTGATATAAATAAATAATAATTGATTGGTGTATTAGTAGAAATTTGAGTTACTGACCGATTGAATATTTTACGGTTTATAGAAATTGATGAAGCCCATTCTTACAATAAGAAATATCTTAATTTCAACACATCAGAGACCGATCAAGTTCGGGAGTTCTTGAGACTTCGAAATTTCCCGCCTTTCCTGGTTAAACAAAAGTTCATTTCACATAAAACAAATTATTGGACACTTTTAAAAACTAGACGTTTTCTTACCTTTGCTAAATATTTTTTTGCCCTTCTTACTTGATGCGTGATTGGTGCGTCATTCTTTTTTTCGCACTTATTTTTACTTGAATTGCCATAACGATTCAGCCTAACCACATGATAGCGCACCTCAGTCACAAACTTTTTATGCTATTTTCTGATTGGCTGTTATTTACAAACATTTGCGACCCAATCAGAAGCACGCGGAATTCACTCTATGTATTAGCCTTATAGGAGCGGTAATTTGAACCATTCATTTTCAAGGTACGGTCTATTGGTATGCACTGCCCTTCTCCCGATGATTATATTGAGGAAGACGATAATTTGTAAGTCGTTTTAATTTGATAATTTAATTTTATTCACTATCATTTGTCTGTATTACTGATAATTGCTATTTATATAGGATAAATTGTAATTTTGGTTGATTTAATCAGAATGCCACTTTATATCGCTAACTTCATCGTTAACTTCACCATTTGTCCTTCCCATTGTCGACTAATTTTATTTTTTGTTAGTTCCTGTGAGACTTCCACGGAAATGGAGAGGAAACGAAGAAGAGGGGTGGGTTGAGATTTGAAAACTTTCGTGCCGTGCTCAAATTTCTACCGCTTTTACTATAAATATGGATTTACTTGTAGATAATTGAGAAAAAACGTCGCGATAGGATCAACTACCTCCTCTCTGAACTTCGAAGAATAATTCCCCTCGGTGCTCAAAAACAGGTATGTTCCCCCCCCCCCCCCAACCTCCCAATTTTATGTCTTGTAAGGGTCAATAAACGATCAGTTTGCGCTGGCGACTAGTCTCATAATGTGCACGTGCCATTTTCGATTAGACTTGTCGAAATGAAATTCTACACCTTAGATCTTCGAGTGGTGATTAGAACCAGAATGATTTTTATTAATCTATCATGTCCATGGCATTTAGGGTTAATAACCACCATTTCTCAATATTAAGTTCTACTATTGGAAGGCGAATTTTGAACGCTATTAGGGCAGAGGGGGGTTCGAACAAAGCGACACAAGGTTGTACATCTTCGGTTGATAATTTAAAATTACGATAGGGTTTTAAACTGCACTTCTTCATGTACGTTAGTTCTTTTATAAATAGTAGTGCTTATTATGACGGTTTGCCTCCATTGTAAGTTATACTTATCAAGCGACGAATGAGCATTGATTTGGAGATTCTCCAGCGATGATATTTGACCTTACTTCTCTTCTCTATACTAAAATCGCTTAGGAATGATGTGCTTTTGTTGAGGAAATCATGAGAAAGTTCAAAATTAAAAATCACGATTTGGATAACCTATTACGAGGTGTAGGTACAAATCTGATGGAAGAGAAGCCATTTTGATACTTTGATTTTACTCTCGAAATCTATTCAATTCTCTCATTTTCCCACTTTTTTGGATTTGTTGTCATAGTCACTTTACTGAAATGGAAAATATTGGACATTTCTATCTCAATGTAGGTTACAATAATAACCAACATGCGAGTCATTTAGTATATCTAGCGAAGGCAGATGCGCCCGAGAGGGAGAGAGAGGGAGATCCAACTCAAACAAATGGGAAGTTGGAAGGGGGGGGGAGTGGAGGTTAGAATTTGTGTGCTCGCGAGAGAGGGTGATCAGGGGTTGGGGGGGGGGAGAGTGGACTCAACTGAAGAACGATATGGGATTTACACTACATACCAGGCACTTGGCCTAGCAACTCACTTGTGCCACATGCCCCAAAGTAAGCAGTCAATTTGTGATGGTGAATTACAACTCCCATTCCTGACGAAATTGTCCTCTAAAACTCCTATTAAGTAACTAGTAAATAATTCACGCTCTCTTATGTAATAATTCAAAGAGAATCTCAGAAAACAAAGCTCTTAAATTATTTTATTTCTTGAAGGCAATTCTTGGTGGACTTCAATGTAAACAGTGACTATTGAGGGCATTTCGAAACATTACCATATTTTCATTATTCAATTATTTCATATGGTGGGCTTTATGACACTTATCATTCACCCTTTAGCTGACTTCGGGCTTCACAGAGGGAAGGAGGAACATCAAAATGGGAAAAAGTGGAGAGGGATGACAGAAGAGTGATTTAAAGATGTTAAAGAGACAGACAGACAAAAAGGCAGAGAAAATGTAGGATAAGTATGGTGGAAGTGATCGAATAAGACATACAGTGGGATCATGGTAGTTTGAAGTCAGAAGTCAACTGCCGGTTAATAGACTTTTTGCCATATGAGAATACGTTGCCCAGGGTGCACCACGTGGAGGTAAGTCTATCGCACACCCAATATTTTCATTATTATTCACGGCAAGGTGAAGTAGGTCAAGAACAAGTTTTATGGGGTGGATCTGAGTTTCAATTAAGTGAATCAAGAGACCTATTTTGAAATCGAGTTGCACAGTGCTTTCTTCTCCACTTCAATTTCCATAATTGTAGCTTAATGATTCACCCCCCCCCCTCACCCACCCACCAACACACCTGGATTAATGAACAACTCTCTTTCCATAATATCCATGATGATGAGCATCTATTCTTATGGTAAACTGGTTAATAAGATGGAGTGGCGAGTAGCATTTCATCAAAGGAATCTTGAAGACCGATCTACCAGCTGTGAAGAGGACATAGGTTTTGATAATCACTCCTAATATTTGGTGCGAATGTGTTAGAGAGATAGTATACACGATGGTAAATTAATAGGCTACAGATTCTATGTCTTTTTCGGGTATCTTTTTCGTGGACAAAATTGTCCACCCTATCTTAATTTCATTCGCGTTTTCTCCCTACCCTTATGCCTCGTACTTTTATCTCATTTCAAACATATAGTTTTTCATCGAAAAAAAGAATATTCGCATAGAGGCAATTAAGATCGATAATTTTAATTAAGAATCTCATGTAATTATGCATAGTTAATCTTTTTTTTATTAATTAAGCTTTATTTACATATTATTTAATATATTCCATAGTTATCTTTATTGCTTTTAATGCAAATTTTAACTCCTAAGCCTGTTTAGGAAGAGCGTTTTCGTGCATTTCCTGTTGGAAAACTCGCTTACTCTGATCACTCGATTCGAATCCGTGACATTTTATGTCAAAAAAGGAGTAAGTTGATCACCACATCAACTGGTGGAATCAAAATCCTACTTCAAAACTGTACACGATTCTAGTCTTTATTATTATTAATATTGTTGTTGTCGTTATTAATAGCAGTCTAATCCTTGAAGAAAAAAAAGTATATATATAAAAGAAACACCTAAATAAATCAAATTATTGATTAAGGGGTTCAGGTAGAAGTTAGGATCAAAATTTTTAATTTGAATTCCAGAGTAAACACGTTATTCACTTTTTGTTATTTTTAGGAATAGGTCAATATTTCATCTTTATGTGTTAAAGGGTATAAGGGAATTCATTCTCGCAATGTTTAAAATAACTAGCTTAAGAATGATCATCAATTAGTCTACAATTCACCATTGGGCAATAAAAATTTTCAATTTAATTTTCCACTTAATTTTAAATCTCATTTTTTTCACTTTAATTTGTTGGCGTCTTGGAGAATTAAGCTCGTCCGGATTTAAGGTCAGTCGATCAACAATCAGTCCAGGGGTTTTCACCCCGGAAATTAGATCAAAATAGATAATCGTAGAGCTTAAAGGGTGCTTCTAGTCCTCTTATGAATAGATAATAAATTGCCTTTCTTAATAGGAGCATCTGGTTTCTCCTATTCAAACCTGCCACCTGGCTGTGTTGGACACGTATCTGCACGACTATTCAAATGAATTAGGAGGGGGAGGGGGAGGGGGGACTGGGTGGCAAGGGGTGGGAGTGGACCAAGGCGATGGCACCCCACGCATATGCTTTTCCCATAGATTGGATTACCCCTGCTTCCACTCCTCTACTCACCATTTTTGGTCTAGTTTCTTATTGTGATCTGACCAATGCGCGAGGCTAAGGCTAAAATATCTTGGAACGATCAAAATCTTGAAGTGTCTACCTCCTACATTTCTAAATGCGTTAGGAGGACTGTATTTTATCTCCATATGAGTGGACTATTTAATCCTCGAATTTCAGTTAGATTTGTCTGAGGTTTCCCTTATAGACGTTGACATATCATTGCCTCTACGAAACCGCAACACTTTAAAGCAGGCCACTCAATAATTGCTAATTTAAATTCAGTTATAATGCGACCAATAATTTCTTTCGACTTTACACTTTACGACACTTAAAGTGTCGATGCATGATTTTCGATCATCCACCCCATTTTCACCCTCTTTCTCTCTCCAGGTTGTGTTGTCATAGCACAATACAATTTTCCTATTCTCTATAGTTGCCCTGCTGATTTGAAATCAATGACACCCACAAATTAGTGCGTCTGCAATAATTCAGAATATTCTTATCTACAATGGGATATGACTTTGTTCCTCCCACCTTCACCAGTTGGCAAATTTCAGGAGGCTTACTTTTCTCGAGGGACTGTTTTCTGCTTGAAAAGCAGTCCACGAAACCTTGAGTTGACCTCAATCTTGCTGGTTGAATTAAAACTTGAATATACCAAATGGCTTCGCAAAGAACTGTTGTAAGGAGATACCAAAAGACTGCAGTGGCAAAAGAGGGATAATACAGAGTCAAATTCTCCTCAAACGGAGAGCCTTAGAGCGGAATTTACTAGAGACCAGTACCCCCCCCCCCCTCCAAGAACTTCCCTTCATTTTTTGGCTATTCCTACTTTAACAAGGAAGTAAACCGCTTTACCTCCCTGAACAAGAACCCTCGTTTCGCAAGATACGAGTCAGGCTAAATAAGAGTACATTGATACCAAAAGTGGCAAATACTTGAAGGCCACCTTATCTGAAGATACAGTATCAATATTAACAGTATAAAATCCACAATTCAACTTCAGCACTTCTACTCCATCACTACACTTGGCCGATAAGCCAATTACGGGTCATTACAAGAGACAGGCATCTTTACATTCTAAACCCGATACTGTAAGCCCCAAACCACAAGCCGAAGCAAGTGCCTTCGTATAGAGTGGACCAACGGAGAAGCCAAACTAGAGGATCACTGTGACTATTGCCTAGATCAGACTTCAAATCCAATAGACATCTGTTCTCATCCTTGTTCTCTTTCTGCTTCTCACCATCTTCATCTTTCATTCAACTTGCAGACATTTACCCCTTATATAGTTCTGAGTCTTTTGCACTTAAGATAAATGACCTCAAGAATAATCATAATCTAGCAATTAGGACATTGCAGATAGAGAGTTCTATAACTCCTTCCTCTTTTTTTAGACTTCCACAAAACTGGAAAAGGCAGAAATTTTAGAGGCGACAGTGGAATTCAATCGACGTATTCTCAGTGATGGTAAGTAATAAATAAATACAAATCACTGAATTTGTTAAGTCACTCTGGTTAATAGTAGGTAAAGATTCCCATCTCTATATCTTATAATGGCAAATAATAGTGATATAATCTTAAATTATCGAAGTTATTTCTAATTGGTCATATTTAGCTTGTTTTTATTCCTTATTTTCTATGCTCCTTAAAATCACTTTTCATTTGTAATTTTCATTAAAACGTGACAAGGATTCATATGACATATCCCCCCCCCCCCAAATACCAGGGATGACTTTATTAGGAATAATTAACATAAACCTACTTTTAGGTTTGTGTTAATTATTGTTAATGTGCCTCTCAAGGTAGCCATGAAATTGACATTGTAGCGTCCATTTAGCAGCACAATGATAATAGTATTGCCAATGACAGTACCCAACTTACTCATTTGAATAAAGGAAGAGTGAATCCAGTTCCACAAGGTGTAAAACAACCGAAGAAGTGAATAACTAGTTTGTAATTAATGGAGGGTTTCAAGAGTCAATCTTCCCTTTAATTGCATAGCGTCGAGTTACCTGCATTCTCCTTAGGGGTGAGTAACCTAATGTGTGCCACATTCACACCGTTAGACTTTAAAGGTCAATTCTGAGTTCTCGAGAAGAGGTGATGACAAATCGAAATCCCACCCTCCCCCCTCCCACCCCAACTCACCAAGACGAATTAAATTTATATTAATCGAAAATTTTAGAACCAAAATAAAAATATATTTGGTGAATAAACCAATGTAATTTAATCATTCAGAGCAGGGCGAGATATATGCTCAATCTTTCCTTTTTTGGATAACAAATGGAATCGGTTGAGAGGATGTCCATTGTGAGTGACAATTAGTAGAGAAAAGAAGCCAATTGAGCAGTACTTAGATTTTCAACTTCAAATTTCATTAAAGGATAATTTACACTCTGAACTGAATTTCAATCTCTTTTGTTTCAATTTAGCCATCGAATTCATTGATCGGTAATTTTCATTTTCGTTATTGAAGATCGACTGAAGAGCGAATGAACCCCATCACAAGTCATAGGTCTCAAAAATAAATTACACTTAAAACTCATTTTAATGAATAGTAAACGTTCTTTGGGGGGAATTGGTCTCTGCTAAAGACCACAAAGAGTCAGCCTTCATTGATTTTGGCGTTCAATTTAGGTGACTTTCTCTTGATATCGAGTATACATGATTGAAACTTAGGGAGATGGGTAATATTAAGGGTTTTCTGTGAAAATCCACCAGACAAGTCAAGATAAAATGAAGGGATATAAAGTGTATGAAATTGAGAAAGGTGGACTAAAATACAAAAGGTGCAGAAGTGAGGAATGGCAATCACTCTGTCGTGATTATAAGTGCATTAAAACCGGATAAACTCCATTGGTCCGGTCTATACTCAATTTTGGTCGTTTGATGGTAAGTACTTCTCATTGTACTACTTCCAATTCCTCAAAACAGCGTGTTTAATGACATACAGCTTAAATAAACTGAAATTCGCTGTTGTTGGTTCAAACAAAGCGCCAAATTTTTTTGTGTTCGTAGTTTTTCGTGCGAAAAGACGAACTGAAATCAATGCTTATTGATGACAAAGTCTTTTTAACACTTATGCTTAATATTATTTCTTGCTGTCATAATTTTTAAGGTACAGCTCTGAATGCGGAAATGCGTGTACTTGAGGACCGTATGGCCGGCTTTCGCGAATGCTTTACAGAATTAACCCGGTATCTTAGTGCCAAGCCGGTGATGAGTTCAGAGGATGACGATTTACGCAGAAAACTTCTCACCCATCTTCATCAACGCATCCTCAAGATGCATTACGATGCCCAGGAACGTCTGGCCTCAATCTCATTAGTTTCGTCCAGATTGAACACCGATGGAAATGCTGTTCCTCACCAACCATCAACCTCTCATCAAAGTTACTGGAATAGTCAACCCATTAAGAAAGAGGAATATCAATGGAAGCAGTCAGACTACTCCCCACAAAACTCATTTCAACACCATCACCATCACCAACAACAACAACCGACTCCAGAAATCAATGAAAGTCAGTCAACTACATCCCCACCGTCTATGCTTGAAACGCTCGAAGAAAATGATAGTGTTGGGAGAGCTGCCTCAACTCACATGTTTCAACCAATATCGAACTCAAATATTAATTTTCAAAGTTATACTTACGATCCGAGCCTTAATTCTACAGGAGGATATGAAAGTTTTGCTTATGGTTATCAGCAGAATTACCCAGAAACAGCTAGATTTACACCATATTCAAGTGACCATCAATTTGAATATTGAACTATTTTACTGCGATGCATATTTTTACTCAAATATAATATTATTAGTAAATGTGAAGATATGTTAATTTTATCCTGCTATTTGTACTTAGGATAAAAACAGTATTAATGAGTGAAAGCAAATAAAGCGGTTGCATTTTAGTTATAAACCATATTTCAAGAGTATAAGAGAGACCAATTTTTAATGTACTACAACAATACTCAAATTTGTTGATGCCTGTTGGCAACCGGGTGTTTAATTCGTCTCCCCTATATCCTAAGAAATAAAATTTTCATTCAGATATCTAAGTGAGCATTATTTTGTTAACAGCGAATAATACATTTAAGGCCCTTCTTTTGATATCATACAAAACTAATAAAAAATATTGGTGATTTATTTGATGTCAAATTCATTTATGGTGCCTACAACTGCGGGAATATATTTATATATGGCTTTATGTCCTCTATTTCCATATAAACGATTGTCTTCTGCTCCTCCAACCCCCCCCCCCCACTCTCCACCCAAATTGGAGTTAGTTAACCTAATTTCTCTATCTGCTTTGGGGTGACCTTAGCAGATGCGACTGTGTAAAGTTCTACCTGGTTGACCCAAAATAGCAAAACGTTTATTTGTGTTTTGTGTTTTTTGGGACTCAGTACTATGGATTTTAGAATAAATAATATTAGAGATGAAGGTGAGATTCATAAAGCGAGTACAAGGCATCACGTAAACCAAGTGAAAGTTCTGAACCAATAAAAATTTGAGCTTGGATATAGTAAATGGGAATGTGGCTGGGGTAATCATGACACTTTCCAATTTAATTAGGCATGGATCTAACTCTTATAACTCCAAAACGCTCTAAATTACAAACTTACTTGCTGAAGCGAGCCAGGTAAATATTAAATATCTTGCTTGCAGTTACTAAAATTAATCAAACTGGCATGCCTCATAGTTATTTTCAAAACGGAAAATTCGAAAGATAATATATTATAGTAACTATTTTGTATCATGATTCAAACATAACTAATTTACGGGATAAAAAGTCAGTTGATAGATCATTTAAAGGGTTTGGAAAGACAGATTTACTAACCTATTCTAATCCTAATCCCCTTTTCAAAACTCGAAAGCGCTCTCTACTTTTTGGCATTTGTTGATGTGAGATTATGTGAGGAATAGAATTATTACTCGATTTCACCTTTCAAATTTCATCTTCCTTCTTACTGAATACCACCCCCCCCCCCCAGAACGTAACTTTATGAGACAACTTTCCATTTTTATGGATATATACCTGGAATAATAAAGCATTGTCTGAAACCTATCTATCTATTATGACGTGTTTATATATTTCTTCATTGATTTCGTTATTTTGCATAGAAGTTCTCAAGAGGAATCTTTCAGCTAGTATCAGAGCAACTGCAATTTAATGCAAGTTTCACCCCTATCATACTTCGAAAAGCTGTTAAAACGTTAGCAACCATCTAAAGAAAGACAACTTTAGGGAAATAGCATTAACGGACTGGTTCAATAAACGTTTATAAAGTTAATGGCATCTTAGTAAGAGGACAAAAAGAAAATAAATCATCCCATAAATTATTGCGACTATTCATTCGGGAAGATGGTAGGTTAATTTAGTATAATATAAGATCTGATAATAATTAAAAATAAATAATCAAAGAAAATAGGATAAAAATTAAATCCGATTAAAATCTTATTTGAACAAAATTTATCAGTATAAATAAATACCACTATCAGCAACAAATCTGAAGTAGAATAAATGAAATTTTAGATATTGAATAGGTAGTAATACAAACGTGGTTTTGTTTCTGCATAATTGATTAAATAGAATACTTAAAATAATTCTATCCTTCATTTCTAGGAATAATATAAGTATCGCAATAGTTATTAGCCCTACAAATTTCATAATGGCCTTTCAGCTTGTATCGTAAAATCGCAATGCTCGGCAATGCTTTGACGAAAAAAATCACTGTCTTAGATATTTGACTTATTATAGTTGTTAATGACCAATGACTTCGTTTAGATACCACGCAACTTTGCAAGTCGATACTGCTTAAAACTAAGAAATAATTTTGTCTTATTTGGTGGTGAGTTTCGAATATTCTAGAAGCTCCAATGGATGCATATTCATACTCCTTATAATAATTGTTGAAATAGATGAATAAAAGAATTATAACGTATGCAAGATAATTTAAATAATTTATAAACCATAGTATGTATGTCTTCGTTAATCTTTAATGGAAAAGTAAAATGTTTTGCTGTGCATGGATATTGTTATACTTATCAGTTAAAAGCTACACTATTTCAACCTTGAGATTGATCTATATAGCAAGATATTAGGTCGTCCGCTTTGATTTATTTATTTCGATTTTTCCATAAAATGGGTAAGCAATTGAATTATTGTGCCAAATTCGTATTTAAAATATTCGAGCTTACAATATAGATATATAATTATAAACCATTTTTACATGAGTTCTTTAAATGCTACTTAAATTTCAGGACATCTAATTCGTATGTAAATGTTTGGTCATTTGGTATTCAGATGAAAATTTATAGTTTCTCATTGTGCGAGATTGAACATAAATTAATGTGAGACTATGAGTACTTTCTGGAGAAATTTATTTTTTTGTCAGTGTTTCATTTATTTTATTTCCAAAACACTTATAGTAACACTTGTAACTTTTCTTCAATTGAATGTTTATGTATTTTTCACTTTCTCCTGTAAATAATGTTTCAAGAATTGATTTATATTGATCGCAATATTTGCTAGATTTCGCAGATGTTAAGTGTACTTGTGGCCAGTCTTTCAAAGAGCAGGCTCCGTGGTCAAACGCTAATTGCTTTGTCGTAGTGACTGGAGCAAGTCGGGGTTTCGGCAGGGCGTTTTGTATTCAACTTCTCAAGGAGGTGGCCGAACCTCACTCCAGTCACTGTCCACCTGCAAATTCCCTCACCTTTTTTCTTTTTGGACGCGATATGGAAGCCCTCTGTGAAACTGAAAGCGAGGTTCGTGACTGTTAACTTTTCTTTCACGTCCACTAATATATTTATTAGACACAACGGCAATTCGTGTTGAGCAATAGGTTACTATCTTTGAGTCTGATGCTAATCTTCTTTTCACAAGCTTTAGCTATTAGCTTAGCTTTCACCAACGTTACGTTTTTGAGTTAAGTTTTTGATAGCTATGTCAGTGGTACACTGTTTCTTGGATATTTGATTTTAAAGCAATAAATGACCTCGGGATTTAGTTTAACGCATAACATTCAAGTGTTTTTGAATTGATCATGCTTGCATTGTATTCATCTCTAATGCCTAAAATATTTTGATAGGTCTGTTATTGCGATCTAGTTAACGTATTGACAAAGTATATCCGATTAGATCTCGCTGGAACTGCAAATTGATATTTGATCCCTATGCGCTATGCATGCTGAGATGTGTTAAAATCTAATAATTATGTTTATGTTTTCGATCTCCTAACTAATAAGTTCGAGGCTTTTAACTCTTTTGCAAACCATGTGGATAGAAAATCTAAGTACACGTTGCGTTAGTTAATGTGTGAGGTTTAGGTTCAGAGTATGAATAATGGGTTTAATACAGATGGTATAATTTACAACTCCCAAATCCTTTTAGTAGGACGTTTTTAACACTCGTCTTGAACAGAAGGGTAGAATCCTGGAGTCTTTCTGATGAGAACCTCTAATTCTGTGGCTCCTTTTATCAACCAGCCGTAACCCGTGTGTTTGGCAATTTCGCTTACTGAGTGGACACTGATGGCCGGCGAGCCTGTAGCATCTAACTTTGCGGACGAACGATCTAGCCATTTCGCCACTGGTACAGTGTGGAACTATGAAGTTATTCTTTAATCTTTTCTCATTTGTAAACTTAAAATCGATCATGCTTTGGATTTCATAAAAGACATTCCGTCTGTGCTTTAAACAGAGCATCTTATTGAAAATTTTCTTAAGCTTGTCTTTGACCTTTTAAACTTTATAAATCACATGTAAATTGGTTAGAGTAGCCTTCAATAATGCTTTCCAGACGCCTAGATATAAAATAACATGGTAAGTTATTGTCGCGCTATGGAACTCGTAAGCCAATTGTCTTGAAGTACAAAAAATTGCGACAAGTCGTTAGAGTTGAATGCGATCATTATCGAAACCGAGTCACCCGTAACAGCATTCATGAAGTCCCAGCGGTTTAATTTCTATATCTGCCCTAATTCATTTCATATTTCATTTATAAGCATTATTATAATTAATTAAATAATTTCTTTTCGGCTTTTCTTCGCGATTATTCTCTTTTTCGTCATTCCTAGACGACCTAGTCTAATTCTTCGTTCGTTTGCTCGCCAGCGTAGTTCGTATGTGTTTATAAACTTGCAAATTTCCTTTGTTTACAAGTTTGTTCACTTTAAGGTCATTTGCTTTATTTGCTGAAGGACATGCAAGTGTAAACTACATTTAGTAATTTCTGACCTCAATATCAATAATCATATACCTAGAATATGCCAAGGACAACTTTCTATTCCCTCCAACACTACCGCAGAATTAGTGGGCGTTAGGAAATAAAAAGCGTCAATTCGGAGTCTAGTCACCCATAATTACATAAACCTTTCACAACGTAGAGATATTGTGGCGATTTGGAAGACCAAATGTAGGCTCTTATCTACCAATTGATTAATAATAAAGCCGGTATTTTTCGCTTGAATTTCTCATACCCATTAAATGAAGTGTTAACATGCGAAATTTGCGTTTACTAGAAATAAACTGTACGATTGATCATGCCATCACTGGAGGTGCACCAATGGGCTTCGATCGCTTGACCTCGGATTTGGGAGAAGTACAAGTTAGTCTCCGCTCCTCCTTTCCCTCTCTTTAAGTATAATTGAGCAGTTTCTTAAGCTACTTAGTACTGCATTGCAGAACCTCGCCTTAAGCTTTATTTCGTGTTTACAAGTTTTTTGCTATTTTTTCTACCATATATCCATATCGATTACTTTTGTTTCTTTCTCAGTTCAACGCATTTGTTATTTGTGCTTTGGTGATTTAGATAATCGCTTCAATACCTGAGGACGGTTCGACCAGTGTCACTGTCTACTTCGCAGGAGGAGAAAACCTTGACATGGAGTCCATTGATCCCGCAACCCTCACCAAAGCCTTGCAGCCCATTTACGATGCAATGGCGAAGTGTGTAGGCAGCGGTCGGCCTCAATGGAATCTCCTAGTCAATAATGTGGGCACTCTGGGCAATATCAAAGACCGTGCCGATCAGCACCTCTCTACATCTGATCTCGAATCTTATTTTCGCGTAAATCTTTTCTCTCAAATCATTCTCACCAACGTCTTTCTCAACCAAGTCGCTCCTATGAAAACTGATGAAGATCCACTCTTTCATCCTCCTACTACAGTTCTTACAATCTCTAGCCTTGCTGCAATCAAACCCTACTCACACATGCTCACCTATTGCTGCGGAAAAGCTGCCAGAGATATGCATCTTAGGTGTTTAGCTGTTGATAGACCCTCAATCTCCTGTTTTGTTTACTCTCCTGGGCCACTTTTAACGGCAATGTATGACCAGTTAGAGAAAGAACAGGGAGATATGAAAAGTCGGGCTTTGTTTAAAGAGCGTCGTGAGCAGGGTCTTGTAATTCAACCCATGGAATCGGCTCGGATGTGTGTCCGGTGGCTAAGGCGTCAAAGATTTTTCCCTCAAACTGGAGAGATCAAATTCCCGGCCCGAGTATGTCTAATCCATCAGTCCAAATACAAAGACCTTTGGAAGGGGCAACATCTAGACTACTTTGAAGCGAGAGACTTAGAAGAGGCTGAATTTAATAGGATTGGAGTGTAGAGGGACTATAATGCTCAGGGTTTATTTTGCGGTTTTTCCTCTTATCTGCTTACACAATCGAATTGTCCTCTTTTTCCTCTGTGTCTTTATGAACTGTATTGTGTGTATGTACTATTTTATGCTTGAGAGATTTGAAATGCTTTATTTAATCAGCATAATTTCCTAATACCCCAAGGAGTCCTGAATCTTTTTTTATCTACATTGTCAACTGTCTGGGACTTATGTTATGAGAGGGGTGTTACTAGTGTGAGTTGAGTCAATGCTTGCTACCCTGTTCAATAGTTTTCACTGAAAGTTAGAATAAAGGTTGGCTTTTAGTGAAGAATCATTTATTATGGAGGAAAGGAAGGAGGCTTGGATGAGGGGTTGGAGTAAAGGAAAGAAAAGTTGCCCAATGTTTAATTCACTTTGACAAAATACAGTCAATTAGAGTCGGTATAATTTGTTCAGAACGTATTCATGGTGCAAAAAACAGTACATCAAACGCTCATTAACTAAAACAAGGACTCAAAAATCGAACAGGATTCAATCATGAAATTAGATTGTCTGTTCTAAGCTGTTCCACTGTCGAAGAGATCGGGTTAATAAAAGTAGGTGAACGATGGAACTCCCAAAACATCTAAGGGGGGGGATGTCATTCAACACTCATTTTGGACAGGTGGGGTGGGAGGGGGGGGGCGGGGTTGGTGGAGGAAGCAGCATAGTGCCTTGCCTACGATATAGTCGATTTCTGCAAACTTTATTAACCAACTTGACCAAAAGGCTAAGTATGCAACATACTGGGTGTGCACTGATTGGCATTGAATCTGAGATCCCTGAAAACATAGATGAATGAATTTTCCAGTAGCTCGAAAATAGATTTGCAAATTTTATCGCCCAGATGAGTTTCTTTTAAATTTATCAGCTTTTATTAACTCTTCTGAAAATTTAAGCACTTAAAATAATTCTAAAATAAAAGTGGACAACAATGAAATTTAATGAAAGAAGTGCACAACTGCCCAGTTTATATACTTGAGTTTCGGATTTTGTTAATCAAATTTAACTACGTAATTAATTTCTATATAAAGGTAGATTGAATTCTTGCGTAATGGTTCAACGCTTCATTAACACCCGAAACTAACTGATTATATCATCAATCAAATACTAACTGCCCACCCCCAATTCCTCATTCCCAACTCAACCATTACGGATAATCGAATGTCAATCAGTGAGGAAAGCATCCCCTCTTAGGGTATATTTAATCTCTCCCAAAAATGTTGCCTTCGAGTATGTATTTTAGACGTACAACTCCTCCCAACCCCCCCCCCCCTCCCACAATTCTCTTATTTTATTTCTCTGCTGTAAGTGGATAAATATCCGTCTATCTCCACCCCTGTCTCTCGAAATTGCGAAAGTTTACTTCTTCTTTTTAGTCATTTAAAAAAGCTTTCACGATCAAGGGGGTGTGCGATAGACTTACCTCCACTGGGTGTACCCTGGGCATCGTATACTCATACGTCAAAAAAGTCTATAAACCGGCAGTTGACTTCTGATATCAAACTATCATCACCCCACTGTATGTCATATTCGACTATTTCCACAGTTCTCACCTCACCTTTTTCTACCTTCATCTTTGAGACACTCTTCTGTTCCCCTTCCCTCCCAACTTTTTTTCACTTTGATGTTCCTTCCCCTCTGTGAAGCCTGAAGTCAACTAAATGGCTAATGATAGCCATCAAAACGCCTGCCATCTGATATAAATAAATTTAGAATTAGTACTGGCTTAAACTCCTACAGTCCCTATCCCGTTGTCTAAATCGGGCAATAAAATCTAGATTTTTTTACTCTCAAGGAAACTTATTTGCGATTTTTGCTCAAAACCTTCCAAATTGGATCTTTTCAAAACGTATCCACTTATAGATCTCTAGAAAATAGAATAGCATTAAATTGAATCATCTTATTGTGGAAGACTTAGGATATCGTGTACCTGAAGTCATCGTCAGTTGTTATATTCCAAAAGCGGTGGTCTATTCCATAGTTTCCTCTTCTCTGCGAGACTTGTACCGAATTTCAGTGTTCCTTCTTAAATACATTTGAAATGAAGTTTTACTCCTTGATATAGTGTGATCTCCATTTCTTTGTATTTCAGTCTTGGTAAATCAGCTTCAATAAAACTTATCTTCTATTAACAAATAATTGAACATAGTTAAACACTATAGGGCTTATTTATTCGCGGTGAAACAAATGGAATTTCCAATGCAAAGAACTGAATTACTATTTCACAGTAAAGGAGTGAAGGCTTCTAGAAAATCAGACAGGAAATTCATCGCATACAATGGCTCTGTGAGTGTATCATTTTAAGTTTGAGTTTCTAGCTTTAACTTAAATGTATTGCCTTCAGTCAGCTTATATTTCACGCATTGACATTGAAAGTTTTTTATTTCAAATGTCAGGCTTTATGATATTTATCATTAGCCCTTAAACTTTGACTTCAGCTTCCCCCATGGGTGGGGGCACATATACAGCAGTTAACTAACAGCAGTTCATTAGCTGTCTTCTTGCTTCCCAGTATCTCTGGCTTTCCGTCATTGTCTTTAGAGCTGGACACCGAATCAGATGGGTCTTCTCCATTTCCTCCTGTAGGTCAAATAGGGAGCATGTCGGTTGAGTGTATACTCCTAATCTGTGAAGGTGTTTTGTCAGGCAATCGTGTCCGGTGCGTAGTCTAAACTCAGCAACGGCTTCGATTCTTGGCCAGTCGGCTATGTTGGAGAGTGCCACTGTCCACTGTTTCTCCTTTGTTCGAGCTTTAAGCTCGTTGCACCTTGAGGTCTTGAATTCTCTCCTGATTAAGGTCTTCATTGTGTGGAAAGACATCGGCCTGTCTATGCCTTGCAAAATTTTTGTCCCCTTCTTAGCAAGTGCGCCAGCAAGCTCACTTGAAAAGGTCTAAATGGAAAATTGATTACATAAAGTTCTCCGTCTACTTAGGCGCTATCATCAGGTACAGGTGCAGGCATTTTGAACTTGACTATGGTCTCACTAGTGTGATAGAACACAGCTTCGACTAAAGTCTTACCAATATCAATTGGCCTATCTGTTTCAAGTATAATCCTCGACTATTGGTCGGTGAATAAACTATGGAATTTATTTGGCACACCGGAGAGCACATGTTTGTTTATTTTGACATACCTCCTCATTGAAGACCAAGAGAGCAAAAATGGGTTTAGTCACATAAAAAGCGCTCCTAAATCAATTGAAAGAAGATGCGCACATTTTTTTCTAACAGAAGTGATATTTATTATTATGACTGCTACTAAATAAAAGTGAATAACTTTTTCCAATTCTCTTCTGCTAGCATTACTTCAACGATTTATTACCCCACAAAGAATTTTGAGTACACGATTTTACCTACCTTAGCTAAATCATTTACTAATTATTTACATATTGAATGAGAAAAGTGTTTTGAAGTACCAACTAAGGATACTTCGAATCAAACCCGAAAAAAATGAGGAGAAAAGTCTTTAATATTATTAAGTTATGAGTACAATGAGGTTTAGGTCTTTCGAATCTCTAATTTCATTATCCTCTTCTGTGTGGCTACTCTCCTTCGCCTATTTTGACGAATCCCATTGTATTAATTTTTTGACTGGCTTTTTAAGACCCAATAATTACTAATGTTGTTGTTGTTGTTGTTGAAGTGCAAACAGATCGCTTTGTCACTGTCAAATGAGATTGGTCAAAATTGATCCTGAAATAGCCACAAGTAATCAATACTAGTTGAGGTAATTTATTGTGAATATTAGAATTCGATCACATCATCAATAGAATTCCCAGTGCATTTATTCCACTATAAATCATTCATGACGAATTAATAAAGCATTTTCCAATCGCCAGAAAAATAATTTTTATAAGGGTATTCCTCTTCTGCAAGAATACTTAAAAATTCTAGAAATAAGAAAAGAATCAATGAATAGACTAATTATCTCAACGAGTAAAAGCCAAAAATATTAAACATTGCGATGCTATTATGCAATAAGTTTAAATAATGCACCAACATTTCCACCTAAATTCATTGAATGTGAAAAGTCTACTATCTATTGGTGTCTTATTAATAAAGATGATAATTGTTAATAATTCATAAATTATTTTTTTTAAAATAATTTAAATGAATTTTAATTGCAAGGCAAAAGGTAAATAGAGAAATGAGGGTTTATGGAGTGAGTGTGAATCAAATAAGGTTAGTGAAAAAATGTCAAAACGTCACAAGTGTCCTATCTACGTTTTGAATTCATCAAGAAATGCTCTGCGTGCCAAATAATAATCCTCTATGGACGAGATCTCCAGATTTGACCTCTAGATCACTGAAATAGTTCATTTTCTCAGCGTTCGGAGATTGTCGAGGAGTTGATTGGGCCCCATGGACGATCACATCATCATATGGTTAATGATTCTCCCTTAGCTACTCTGCCTGTTATGAACTTTAATTAAATTCCTATTTTTATTGCCTTCTATCGTGTCCAAATACAATTTATTCTATGATGGAGACTGCGACATCGCCATTACTCGGTCGGAAGTCAATTATGACTCCAATAAACTAAATACGGAAACGTGGAGGTATGAACTTTCGAGGAAAGCTGAAAGCGTCAACTAGCACACTAACTTCATTGATCTATTGTTTCCAAGCAGAATTACTTATTGATCTTACAGGTATAAAAAGTAAAAAATTGGCATGTGCAAAGATTTTGGCTTCACTTTCACAAAATTCAACATTCCTCCCTTAAGTTAGCGAAAATGTTTGTTAAAAAACACAGCAATATTGGTATTATCGATGGCAAAGGATAAATTGCTACAATATAATTGAGAAACCACGTTTTTACCCTTGATCTTATTTTTCAAATAGCCAGAGGAAAAGACACCCTATTAAATTGAACTTTCTCGAATTGAGGATATTAAGGTTAATCATAATTATGAGGTGATAGAAACGCACCAAGGATGTGATATAGGTACGGAGAGGGGATGAGGAGGGGGGAGGGAGGATTTGAGACTTTTGAAGCCCCTCTTCTTCCCAGATCAGAAAAAAATTATGCTATTGTCTGTTCAAAGGAATTTTTAAAGAGGCACAAATTTAAACCATGATATTATGTTGCGGGGAATAACGACAACTAATTGGCAAA
Source organism: Rodentolepis nana (assembly GCA_900617975.1). Classification (NCBI taxonomy): domain Eukaryota; kingdom Metazoa; phylum Platyhelminthes; class Cestoda; order Cyclophyllidea; family Hymenolepididae; genus Rodentolepis; species Rodentolepis nana. Next base: position 12,489 of record UZAE01012693.1, on the reverse strand, counting down.
TTCGATTTCCTACCATGTTTTGACTCAAATGTTCTTCTAGAGATAGAAGATTGAACTTTATTAAAGTTCCATTTGATTAGTCCTTATGCAAGGAGTTTAGAGCAATTACTATCTTGTTCTCTGAAATTAAGTCTAGAACAGTGGTTATCTGAGGTTCCACTGACTTAGCAGCAACTTGCAGAGGCAGTGGAGTAGTCAACAACTCGAACTTGTTATTGAAAGAAGCAGTTGATAATTGCATATATAGAAGGTTCATTCAAATGAGTTACAACTCAGTTGTCTGTGCGTTGGTCAGAGCTCGTTGGTTGACATATTTAATTTACAGAATAACCAATCACATTGAGATCACACATGATTGGGACATTCACTAAATAGGCCAATCAGAAACAGCCAGCGACATCAGTACTGAGCAATTAAGCGGATAAATAAATTAGAGTTATTTTAAATTAAATTGAGGAAAATTAGTTGTATTATGTCGGTTGACAGTTTGGCGGTTGACTTTTCAGAATAGTATTGATCAGAGATTAAGATCAGATTAATTCATTGCATGAGATATTGGAAATGCTTAGTTTTTTAATTAAAGCGAACTATTAACTGCCGAAATTCGATAGAAAGTTAATAAAGTGTGGAATGTGAAGTAGGATGACGAAATTAATAATGCACGTATTTTATCATGGCTTTCTAGTTCTCTGTGTGCTTAAAAAGTGGGGAAAATTTTCATAACAGGCATTTATGATAATTTTTTGAACTCACCTTGCACCACTCACTTAATAAGTAAGTTTTCATGACACAATTACGTTAATCGTCGAAGAAATCACGCCATTTTTTTACCTATCGTTTATTTCATTACCCCATCCCCCGTCTATTTTCGTAATGCTGCATGCCAGCACCCCTACCACAGTTATTAGCAATATGCCTTCTCAGATGTCAAATATCGAGCAGGATTCATCTAGAAGGATTTCTGGCTGTATGGAAGCACACATATTGACATACCGTAGTTTTCTATTTTCTTTCGTAGTAAAGTTTATTGTAATTGAGCTGACATTGCCATCTTTTTGATTTTCAGATTTTCCGACTTAAGCGAAATTAGTAATAAAAATCAATAAATATTTATTCTATAATGTGTGGTCAGGCTGTCACCAAAGTATATTATGATTGGCCAGACTCTGAGCAAGAGAGTGATTTACGTAGACGATTCCAGTTTAATAATTGAAGCATACTAGAACAGAAAATGCATTAACATAATCAATAATCCATTTATATACCGAACAGGGTCTACAGTGATTTTGATTGGCCGAAGAAAAGTTACCCAATCACTGAATCACAGTATTTGATTGAGGAAAACTATGTTTGATCAGACAGTATCGTATCGATATTGCACGCCTTGCGCATATTGAAAAATTAAAAGTTGGCATGGTACTCATTTAAAACTAAAACGGGAAAAATTTCAAATTTACTTATTTAACAAGTATTTTGGAATTATTATTATTTTTAATATCATTATTATTACCCATGACAATGCATAAAATGATAGCATTTTTATCATAGAGAGAACCTAATCAAAAGCGCCGTAATATTTGGAGTAAATTTAGAACTAAATTCATATTGCTTCTAGATTCAGAAATTATCGAGTTGTGGATATTTGAATTTCTTCCCATACTTTCAAAATTAATTGCATCAAAACCCCAGGTGGTATTTTCCCAATGATTTCTGACCCATTCTCTCGTTGTATATTTCTTATAACAGCTATCCATTTGGCAAGAGTGTCAATTAGTTTGAGGAATATTTGCATATTGACCAAATTGCCATTATCGTCTTCCACTATTCGAGTTTGGGTAGAATCGATGGTACCGAGCTTCCATACAGACTATTTCTCCATTGAACGTGAAACAGATTTCGTTTTAGGAATCTGCATTCATACCGCACTCCCTTTCTCAACAAAATCACCAGCTTCATCTCTTTATTAGCCAGGTTCCTCAGAGGAAAATTTCCTGATAATACTCACTAGTCAGCCGAGTTGTATTCTGAGCAGATCCTCATTCACCATTACCTCCAATTAAGACGATTAGGCTCGATGAATGCTCCAACTAGCTTTACCCGAGTTTTAGTCGAGGTTACTTTTAACCTTAGGGCTGGCATGACCAACACTGACTGCTTTCAAGCCTTCCTGAAATTAAGTTTTATCTAATCAACTACTAGGCTTTTACCATTCATTGTAGAAGCATAGTAAATCCTAGTAATAATTGTTATCCTAGAATTTTTTCCGCACACCCGATTGATCTAATGATGAGCCATACGTTGTTTGGATTTTCTAAATTTCCATTGTTCACTAGCATTGCCTAAAACTCAAGTCTGGCATTCGAATCCTTGCAGCTTTAATTGACTTCCATTATTAATAGGTGGTACAGTATGTTGGTGAGCGTGGGATCCACAACTTACGGGAAAGGTTTTCCTTTTGGAACATATTGGGGTTGCATAAATCAATTGACTATGCACAGTCCTATTAAAATAGCAAAAGTTTGGTAGTGAAATCAAGGCCTTTACCAAGTCAACAAAGGAAGGTATCGTTTTAAAGTGCCGGTTGGCAGACTCTTAAATTATCGTTCATTGCATAAAGATCGTTCGTTGTATCCTCCCCTGGGCACAAAATGGTTGTTCACTTTATGCGTAAATTAAGCTTATTGAGAACCATTCAAACAAACCTTTCTTTACTGTGCCAAATAGGAAATAGGTAGGTATCCTTTCAAACACTGGATACTACAGAATCTTTCCAAGATCCAAGCATCGTTTGCCATTAGTTTTAGAACATTTGAGTTTTTCAGTTTGCTGTTCTATTTAATCATTTCTCTAATTTTTTTAGGTTACATAAAGTTATACTACCGAGTAGCTTAATGGCTTGGCATAATGATTACTACGAAAGAGCTGGGTTGGGCGAAAAATGTACATTGTTTAGAATTAGATGCCATTCAAGAGTTTGCTGGCGGAGTCTTTCAAAGTACATCTCTGAGTTCTTTAATAGGTAAAAAATTCAAGAAATGCCTCTAACTTTTCTTCTACGTGTGCTCTTTTGCTTTCAATATCGGCAAATTTACAACATTTCTTTTGTCAGTTTCAACGGATTCAGGTCAGATAACCTCTGTTTTCAGAGCACTTCCTCGTCAGTGACTTAGCGCACGAATTTTCTCCAGCCATCTCATACTGTCATTTCAATTCCCTTTTCTAGAACAGTCTTTATAACGTCACTTTATTGTATAATTATATTCTAGGCCGTTACTTTGCACGATTTCATTTTCAAGCATCTTTCGATACTGCTTGTATGCTCTTTGTATTTAGAAAAATTCTCCTCGGATTTATACATTCATGTAACTTTTTCGGTGGAACTTCAGTTCTACGATTTTAAATAGCTTTGCAATAATCAGAGTTTTCATCAAATTCTCTTCCTGCAAATAAATCAAGGAGTCAGACTCCGTTCTCTTTAATGCAAGATAGAAGTTAAAGTCACGACCATTTCTGGTTGATGACATATATCTCATCTTTTATTAGGTTCTAGAAAAAAAATAGACAGAATAGAGATAACCTATTTCTCAAAGGCTTATCGGGAATTATTATTTTGCTGTCTGCAACATGTCTGTAAAGCGGCCTCCAACATTCATGAGTCGGCTGTTAAAATGTCCCATAATGATATTTTCACATTTGCTCAACGTGTCTCTCTATACAGCACCCAATTGTTAATAAAATGATTCATTTAATAAAAGTTGGAGAAACAATCTATTGGTTTATAAGCCTCAACAATACTCATGGATATAAAGTCAACAATCAGTATAATTGTGGCTAACTTGCTCTAAATGAGTTTGAATTCTTTAACTTGATATCGGAAATTATTTTCGTGGAATGTACCACGAGTTGTTGAATATATACAAAATCTTGGTATTGATTCAAATTGTGATATGTGTTTTGAATTGCAAATGTTAGACGTGTATTAGAGAGGAGTTTTAGTTCATTATGACGTCCCAAACTTTAGATACGCAATTCTATTTTTTTCCTCGACAAGAGCGCTTGAGCAAGAAGTTAATTTGTTGAATTTTCGCTTGATATCTTGCGTTTGTGGTAGTTTGAGGTAATGACCTCAAAATTTTTCTGACTAGTCCCTCCTAACTCCCCTGTCAGCTTGAGGACAAGTGAGTATTGCCCTTTCTTAAATACCCACGAAAATGCACTTTGGGTTAACTTGATTAATTCAATGCTTATTTGAACGCGAAGTCGCTGACATGGAACTTTGTAATAACGACATCCATTAAAAACTTTACTCTTTTACTGTGTCCAAATAACCACTGTTAACAGTAACCTCTATACAAATTATTTGAGATCTCAGGATATATTCTACAATGACGAAAATCAAAAAAATTTACCCTCCTCTCGTCAGCCTGGCAATCATTCACAAGTGGTTGATGATTATTGTTAGCTCCTTAGTTGACTTCAGGTTTCACAGAGGGAAGGAACATCAAAGAAGCAAAAAGTAGAGAGTAGGAAACAGAAGAGTGATTTGCAGATGTTAAAGAGACAGACACGAAAAAGAGAAAAAAGTAAGGTGTGTGTACTATGGAAGTGGTATCATCGTAGTCTGAAGTCAGAGGTCAACAGCCGGTTTATAGACTCTTTGGTCCCATGAGTATACATTCCTAACCAAGTGTTAATTTGCATATCTATTAAGAGAACCCAAGTAAAGAAGCGGTCTTAGCACTTCATTCACTTGAAAACCCCTGATTTATAGAATTTTGTTTACTAGAAGCCTAAGTTGTCATTAACCGAAAATGGAAAATACGAAGCTATGGCTATGCACAATAGTCCGATAAAGAGCAAATCAAGAGAGATATATGTGATGGATCAAAGAATTTTGACTCATTTGAACAGGGAATAATTTATGTTATTATTCGATTATTAAATGGATAAAATTTATTTGCGAATAGGCTCATACCTCAAAGTTCAAGTTTGGGTGATTGATCTCTGATCACGTTTGGGCTCAACAAGTACACCTGGAAAAATAGATCCATTAATTGGTCAAGTCAACCCAATGTAAGTTTCCACAAATATGTTAATCGGGAGGTTGTGGGACACGTCATCGCTTAACACGTCATTAGCCTTGTGGGACACGTCATCGCATGCCTGCACGCCAGGACTGGGAGGTGCGACCGTACAAACAGTGACCAATCATTAACCATTGGGAGGTGCGACCGTACAAACAGTGACCAATCGTAAACCTCTGTTTGTTTAACCTAATCCGCCATCCTGATCATGATTAAGCTTCCTGCGTGTACACTTAGCTCACAAAGTACATACTGAATAAACGTGTTCCATGCTGTACGCCTGTTTCCTTTATAGTTGGTTCTGGGAGTCTAACTAGATATAAGAGAATCTGCCACAGAGATTTCTGAGTCAGTCGGGCTTTACTAGCGTAGCAATCCGCTGTAGGTATAACCAACGAATGAAGTGTCAATTAAGTAAAATTTGAAGCCCTAAGTGTTTAAAGTTCTGCTAAATGCGCGATATACTTACCTCCACTTGGTGCACCCTGGAAAACGTATATTCAAACGGCCAAGAATCGAAGCCGTTGCTGAGTTCAGACTACGTACCAGACACGATCGTCTGACAAAACACCTTCACAGATTAGGAGTATACACTCAACCGACATGCACCCTATTTGACCTACAGGAGGAAATGGAGAAGGACACCTGATTCGGTGTCTAGCCCTAAAGACAACGATGGAAAGCCAGAGATACTGGGAAGCAAGAAGACAGCTAATGAACTGCTATATATGTTTCCCCCTCCCACCAATGGGGAAAGCTGAAGTCAACTAAGGAGCTAATTGAAAATATCATAAAGCCTGACATTTGAAATAAATAAATAAATAAATGTTCCACCTCTTCAAATTTTCCCTACCGATAACCTTGAATTTGGTCAGTACTTATCAAAATTTTTATTATGTAATGACTTAAAGTTGGCTGTTTTGTTTAAATATACGACAGTTTGCGATCATGATTCATAATTCCGAAATATATACTTGATTAAAGACTGTTATTGCTTTCTCAAGCAGAACTCCAAAAGTTTGGGGCTACCTTGCAAGCAACCTTGGTTAAGCCTTAGCAACAAATAAAGACATATTTGTACTGATAATTAATAAATCATTCATTTTGTCCAAATTTCAAACAGGGCAAGCATGAAATCAGTCAAAAATCTTGAAACTTCTTCATTAAATGAGAATTTTAAATATCAAAACATCAAACAAAATTAAAACAACTGAAACGTTGCTTCTTACTTAATTTTCAGGCCCACTTCACTGCTTTCTCTCAAATTCCCCCCCCCCCCCCCCCCCCCCCCCTTTTNAAATCCCCCCCCCCCCCCCACCACCACCCATTTCTCCCTTGGGGTGTCACAATATTTCAACGTTTAAAAGCTTTCTCGCAATAGCATTGTTCCTTCGCTATGGGGAATAAATCGATATACACACACATACATCTCAAAAGTGCTTATCTATTGATTTCTTTTGACATCCACTTACGAAATCAGTCATAATTATCAGTACTTTTAAAATCTCCACTTCATTTACTGCACTCCAAAGCATGACTTTGATAACTTGTTTCATCTCGACCTCTACAATATCCATTCAAGCGCGAGCAAATAATCCTATTTTTTCAACATACGCTTTAATGCAATTAAATAACACTCAATTTTCATTGGTTGATTTAAAACTGCATTTCACTCAAGCGACCATATTAAATGTTGTCGCAGATCAAGACATCATAAAAACGTTTCAAATCACGACCACAAATGAAATTCTTACTGCCCATTTGTACAGTATCCATTCATTAGAAAAATATTGGCACTATATAGTGACACAGCCGAATATCGATCTTCGGCTATATTGGAGCAGACTGTGTGTTGAATGTATTCCAAATCAATATTGATGTTTCTCTCAATAACCCGAACAACATATTGTCAATGGAGGGAAAAATCTATTAAATGAATTTTCGTATACTTTCCTTTTTGTCAAATTTACTGTTAAAATCCAGGTATTTTTCGATTGGTATTCTGTTAACTTTGCCGTGATTTTGGGAATAATGAACTCGAATTTGCTGTCACATCTTTGGCATTTCCACCACCATTAACAAGTAGAACTTCATGGATGGTTAGCTTGGATTTACGTGGAGCTAAAAACGCATAAAAGCATATATTCATGTCTAACATAAGGCTAAAAATCTTAATTGGATTCCATACTTCATTTCTTTTTCTTATATAATAGACAATTTTAATGATTCCCTCCCAGACAGCCAATCTATATTTCGGTTCTAGCCATCTTTAGTCTTTCCAAACGTTGAAATTATTTGAAAATTAGATAGAAGGTGCTTCTACCATACAATGATAGAAAAATCCTTAGCTTACAAATATCAAGTATTCCGAAGCCCGATATAAAGTTGTAAGTCAATAAAGTAACTTCTTTCAATGAATGGATTTAGATTTGACCATTGAAATTATTCCACTGATAGATGCATTCAAGTGAGTTTTACAAGACCTCTGGATGATAATTAAGTAACAATGCAGGATTCCTGTTAGGGAAAGCCTAGTGTCTTCTTTCATATAGAAGAATTTATGTTTAGTTTCTCCCTTCAGTTCTCATAAAGGTCATTTTGATTGGACAGTCAATAAACCCACGGTTAAAGCACGTGTACTCATCTAGGAATATAGGGGTCACGCTCAACCATTGCGATTTCGAAACTTTCGAATTGTAAATATACGCAGTGAAAGAAGACAGAAGTGAAGACAGTAGACATTGAATGAAGCAAGATGCTCAATCGCCATTTGATCTCTCTTCCCTACTCTTTAACAAATTCCACTATTCCCCATATGTCGTTTTTTTGAGAATAGAAACTTCATTTTTCCACTATGCTATGAAGAAAAATGGTAGATGAAGCATTCACGAAGGATTGCAGCTTTTCAATTTTAGAGGTTTGGAAAGAAAGTTGGAAGAACTGAAAATAATATTTATTTTATTTATATCAAATGGTAGGCGTTGTGAAAGTTATCATTAGCCCTTTAGTTGACTTCAGGCTTCACAGAGGAGGAGGAACACCAAAGTGAAACAAGTCGAGAAGGAGAGGGGGAACAGAAGAGAGTTTCAAAGATGTAAAAGAGACAGACACAAAGGTAGAAAAAAGGTGAGATGAGCACTGTGGAAGAGGTCGACAATGACATACAATGGGGTGGAGAAGTCAACTGCCAGTTAATAGATCTGGTCATGGTAGTTTGAAGTCAGAAGTCAACTGCCGGTTTGTGTGAGTACTGTGAAAATGATCGAATATGACATGGAGTCAGCGAGTACTGTGGAAGTAGTCGAATATGACATACAGTGGGGCGAGTGCTGTTGAAGGGGTTGAATATGACAAGCAGTCGGGCTGATTGGTAGTTTGAAGTGAGAAGTCAACTGCCGGTTGATAGACGTAGTTTGAAGTCAGAAGTCAACTGCCGGTTGATAGACTTGATGGTAATTGAAGTCAGAAGTCAACTGCCGATTAATAGACTTGTACCGTTAAAGTAATAGAGTGGGGTGATGGTAGTTTGAAGTCAGAAGTCAACTGCCGATCAATAGACTTTTTGCAAGTCAGAAGTCAACTGCCGATCAATAGACTTTTTTGTCTTTGAAGTCAGAAGTCAACTACCGTACAGTGGGGTCATGGTAGTTTGAAGTGAGAAGTCAACTGTAGGTGAGGTGAGTACTGTGGAAGTAGTCGAATATGACACAGTAAGGTAAGATGATTACTGTGAAAGGGGTCGAATATGACATAAGTGAGGTGATGGTAGTTTGAAGTGAGAAGTCAACTGCCTTAGTCGAATATGACATACAGTGGGGTCAGAGTCAACTGAAGGTAGAAAAAAGGCGAGGTGAGTACTGTGGAAGTGGTGAAATATGACATACAGTGGGGTGATGGTAGTTTGAAGTCAGAGGTATATGACATACAGTGGGGTGATGGTAGTTTGAAGTGAGAAATAGGTAGAAAAAAGGTGAGGTTAGTACTGTGGAAGAAGTCGACAGTAGAGCAAAGGTGAGGTGAGTACTGTGGAAGGGGTCGAATTTGACATACAGTGGGGTGATGGTAGTTTGAAGTGAGAAGTCGAAGAGAAAAGGTAAGATGAGTACTGTTGAAGTGGTCGAATTTAAGAAAAAAGGTGAGGTGAGTACTGTGAAATGGTCGAATATGGACAAAGGTGAGGTGAGTACTGTAAAAATAGTCGAATATGATATAGAGTGGGGTGATGGTAGTTTGAAGTCAGAAGTCAACTGCCGATCAATAGACTTTTTGCAAGTCAGAAGTCAACTGCCGATCAATAGACTTTTTTGTCTTTGAAGTCAGAAGTCAACTACCGTACAGTGGGGTCATGGTAGTTTGAAGTGAGAAGTCAACTGTAGGTGAGGTGAGTACTGTGGAAGTAGTCGAATATGACACAGTAAGGTAAGATGATTACTGTGAAAGGGGTCGAATATGACATAAGTGAGGTGATGGTAGTTTGAAGTGAGAAGTCAACTGCCTTAGTCGAATATGACATACAGTGGGGTCAGAAGTCACTGCCATACAATGGGGTGATGGTAGTTTGAAGTCAGAAGTCAATAGCCATATTAATAGACTTTTTGCCGTATGAGTATACGTTGCCCAGGGCGTAGGTAATAGACTTTTTTGCCATATGAGTATACGTTGCCCAGGGCGCACAAATAGATTTTGCCGTATGAGTATACGTTACCCAGGGGGTCATGGTAGTTTGAAGTCAGAAGTCAACTGCCGGTTTGTGTGAGTACTGTGAAAATGATCGAATATGACATGGAGTCAGCGAGTACTGTGGAAGTAGTCGAATATGACATACAGTGGGGCGAGTGCTGTTGAAGGGGTTGAATATGACAAGCAGTCGGGCTGATTGGTAGTTTGAAGTGAGAAGTCAACTGCCGGTTGATAGACGTAGTTTGAAGTCAGAAGTCAACTGCCGGTTGATAGACTTGTGGTCATGGTAGTTTGAAGTCAGAAGTCAACTGCCGGTTTGTGTGAGTACTGTGAAAATGATCGAATATGACATGGAGTCAGCGAGTACTGTGGAAGTAGTCGAATATGACATACAGTGGGGCGAGTGCTGTTGAAGGGGTTGAATATGACAAGCAGTCGGGCTGATTGGTAGTTTGAAGTGAGAAGTCAACTGCCGGTTGATAGACGTAGTTTGAAGTCAGAAGTCAACTGCCGGTTGATAGACTTGATGGTAATTGAAGTCAGAAGTCAACTGCCGATTAATAGACTTGTACCGTTAAAGTAATAGAGTGGGGTGATGGTAGTTTGAAGTCAGAAGTCAACTGCCGATCAATAGACTTTTTGCAAGTCAGAAGTCAACTGCCGATCAATAGACTTTTTTGTCTTTGAAGTCAGAAGTCAACTACCGTACAGTGGGGTCATGGTAGTTTGAAGTGAGAAGTCAACTGTAGGTGAGGTGAGTACTGTGGAAGTAGTCGAATATGACACAGTAAGGTAAGATGATTACTGTGAAAGGGGTCGAATATGACATAAGTGAGGTGATGGTAGTTTGAAGTGAGAAGTCAACTGCCTTAGTCGAATATGACATACAGTGGGGTCAGAGTCAACTGAAGGTAGAAAAAAGGCGAGGTGAGTACTGTGGAAGTGGTGAAATATGACATACAGTGGGGTGATGGTAGTTTGAAGTCAGAGGTATATGACATACAGTGGGGTGATGGTAGTTTGAAGTGAGAAATAGGTAGAAAAAAGGTGAGGTTAGTACTGTGGAAGAAGTCGACAGTAGAGCAAAGGTGAGGTGAGTACTGTGGAAGGGGTCGAATTTGACATACAGTGGGGTGATGGTAGTTTGAAGTGAGAAGTCGAAGAGAAAAGGTAAGATGAGTACTGTTGAAGTGGTCGAATTTACGAATATGGCATAGAGTGGGATGATGGTAGTTTGAAGTCAAGTAGTCGAATTTGACATACAGTGGGGTGATTGTAGTTTGAAGTCATGTCAAATGCCGGTTAATAGACTTTTTTGCCGTATGAGAATGTAGGACATATAGGGGGGTCATGGTAGTTTGAAGTGAGAAGAAAACTGCCGGTTAATAGACTTTTTTGCCGTATGCGGAGAAGTCAACTACCAGTTAATAGACTTTGCCGTTGAAGTCAGAAGTCAACTGCCGGTTAATAGAATTTTTTTGCCGATAGTGAGAAGTCAACTGCCGGTTTATAGACTTTTTTGCCGCTTTGAAGTCAGAAGTCAACTGCCGAATAATAGACTTTTTTAAGAAGTCAACTGCCAGTTAATAGACTTTTTTTGCCGTATGGCCGTATGATTATACGTTGCCCAGGGTGCACCACGTGGAGGTAAGTCTATTGAAAAACGAATGCCGAGTGATAGAATTTTTGCCGTAAGAAAGTACGTTGCCCAGGGTGCACCACGTGGAGGTAAGTCTATCGTAGTTAACTGCCAGTTAATAGACTTTTTGCCGTATGAATATAACGAAAGCCGAGTGATAGACTTTTTTGCCGTAAGAAAATACGCTGCCCAGGGTGCACCACGTGGAGGTAAGTCTATCGCACACAAACTTCCGGTTAATAGACTTTTTACCGTATGAGTATACGTTTCCCAGGGTGCACCACGTGGAGGTAAGTCTATCGCACACCCAAGGGTGCACCACGTGGAGGTAAGTCTATCGCACACCCCCTGAAAATAATATTAAACTCCCTGAAAAGACCAATCATGGCTTTGGTCAATGACGATATCAATGAAATAATTGTTAAATATCGACTAAGCTGAGCTTAAAACAAATGACTCAAAACCTTCTCCGAATTTTCTTCTTACAATCTAATTTTAGAATTTATTAGAAAATCGTTATTAATTGCTTTTTCTAATCCTTCTCGAATAGAGATTAATCCTTTAAGTAGAAATAAGTAGAGGCTTAAGATGTGGTCTAACAATTTTTCGGGCTAATTAGTAATTATGATAGGCTCATATTAGGAATCAGAGCCTAATTGTAAAAGATGTATCTATTGAAGAAAATAATTGTATAATAAATAAAAATTACTCCTTTTCTTATTTATATTTTTATATTTTGGTAATAGAAAAAACTTGTTTCAAAGAAATCATATAACGGAGCATTTATAATATTTCATTCAGGTGGAAATAAAGGATAAAATTATAATTTTTTTATACTGATTGGCTTTCATTAACTTAACCGATATTCTATTAGCAAGTACTTTAATGCCAAATGTCAGGGATAGAAATTGACCAATCAGATCAGAATGATCTTGGCTTACACAGGGATCTCGTAGTATTTCCCTTGGATTGACAGTTCAACTAAACTACAAAATATATATTTTAAATAAAAGTCCTACATTTGGGGTGTTCTTTCCTCTAAGTTGAACTCAATATATATATATATATATATATATATATATATTG
>UZAE01012691.1:0-24394 GCA_900617975.1 Rodentolepis nana | reverse complement strand
TTTAACCTTAATTGGTCTTCTCGATCGGTATCGACAACAACATCGTCAACGCTCAGAACAACAACAATCGCTGTGTCGGGCTCTAAAACGCCCGATTGTTCCAGATGTCAACTGGATGGTTGTTCATGGAGGAATTCTTGGCCTGAATTACGTTTTTTCGGCCAGAAAGGTACGTTCATTGCTAATAAGACCATTACCATAAAGTTTCAATATCTGTTTGACGTAATGGTAGTGTATTTCGGTTCATTTAACTTTCAAGACACCATAAAATTGGTAAATGTACTCTAAACTATTTGAACTCGTTTGATCATGCTTTGAAGGATTCGAGGCAATCAAAGTGGTACAACGAAGTCAGATGTCACAGTTTTAATCCCTATCGAAGTGGGAAAGGTGAAACCCCTCTTTAGTGTTAAAAAATACTTCCAGAATGTTCTGTGGTTGGCTTACATAGCTCTTGAGGCTGATGTTCATTCAGTCACTTTCAGCTAAATGATTATTCAAAGTTAGAGATCGTGTTGTAGCGTTTCCTACTGGTAAATAGGTTGTCGGCAATATTGAGCCCATAGCTGATTCAAGAGAGCGTTAAATATCCGACCGCCCATGTCGCCAATGTACCAGGTTCAGCCGACCCAAAATTAGAATGCAAGAAAGCAATCGGATGCGCCTAATTAAGTTAGCATATCAAGGACTAAGTACTTGAATTCGAATGTGGGATTAATTGACATAACTTAAACTGGTAGCTCGTAGTGAAAGGGAAGAGAGTTCGGGGGTATCTTTTTTCTAAATTGTGGACTTCATTTTCATCCCTGTCTCATCATATTGTGAATTTCTCATGAACAGTTCCAGAGTAACTCTTCTTTACCTGATATACTAACGCGTTCCTTTTGAAGATTTATAGTTCAGAAGTTAACTTGTTGTTTGATTTGCATCTAGGATCTTGCAAAGGATTTTCTACCCATGGTCTACGGGCCACTCACAGGAGTTCTTATTTCCCCGATCAGTACCTCATCAACTACTCAAGAGACCCAGGAGATATCCACTTTGGCTGGCGAGGAGGATTTGCTTTGTGCGGCGTGCAATGCTCTGCTTGAATTACCTCGCCACCTTCTTCTGGAATATGACAATGCTGCTGGTGGCCCTCGCTTAGTAGATGAGGTTTGGAAGTTGTTAGAGCGTTCTGCTGGAGAGCTGTCGTCTGCAACTGGACCGCTGTTGACTCTCGCTGCTGAGTTAATCCTCTCGTAGGATATCTTTCTGATATAATAATAACTTATTTAATTCTATCAGAGTTTAGAATGATTCCTATACCTATTTTTTATGTACTTTATCACCGATCATTTAAGTCTACTCGTGTTATGAAAGTGCTAATTTAAGCAAGCCATATTACTTTTTCGCGATCTATGTCTGCGAAGATTTGTCAAAATCACATTGCTGCATTACGCAGCGGCTGGATTGCCCAATCTATTGATCCATTCTGGCTAATAGAGAGGTTGAACGTCAAAATTTCGCTCAGATTAGACCTCATAGCTTTGGAATAATTATTGGTTTTCTTTATTCATTTAAACAGCTACTTAATGGAATTCCAACTTACACTCCCAAGCTATCCACAAAATATTGGCAGACGCTAAAGAGAAGACAAATACACTGAGTTAAGAATTTTATATAAAGATGCCAAGTTACCTCTAACGTACTGTACACTAAGGTTATTCATTAGCTCTTGAAAATCCTTTAATACTCATGCCTGGGTTTTCCAAATAAAATGTAAGGGAAGATAAAAATAGTGAGTGTCTTCAAGCAGAAAAATATTGAACAATTTGCATACTTACATTTTCTTCTTTACACTACCATTTGGTGCTGATCACAGGAATGTACCGTGTAAAAGTACTGTATATTGAGTGTTTACATCGGCGCCAATAGTTGGTTACAAAATTGACCCACAAAGTATGTGGTGGATATGGAAGACTTCTTTAAGGACATTAGTTTAGCACAAAATAGCTAAACGAGAGTTGGAAAAGCAGTAAGTAGGTAAGTATCGAAAGTGGGTTATAATGATCCCGAATGGTCAATTCATTAATTGGTACTGATATTTAGATTTGACTTGTGGATTTTTTCGTTGTAGCCTGAAAAAGGATTGAAAATAGTGTATACTAGAAGCTCAGAAGGAAAACCAGTTCATGGTAATTTTTTAGCCGGGTGTTGACAGGTATGGGGGTAGTCAAGACAATTGAACTAACTTAAAATCGCACTGAGAGTGTAAAATAATGTGTAAGGTAGATTAGTTGTTACTTTCTGACGCATCAGTATCTCCTTTGTCTAAGTTCTAGGCAAATTGATGATATCTTGACGCGATTATTCAACTTAACAGTGTTTAATTACCCCATATAGGTCTCAGACTGATGTCGCCCAAACTGATCAAAATAAGGGAATTGTCGTTAGTTTAGATCAAACGATCAATCCTCTCGAGGCAACTAATTTTTCCAATCGCATACTTCTCGTCCTTCACTTTATGCACTTTCGATCGTCCACTGAACTTCGTCGAACTGCCGTCAAAACTTTGCGGGCTTTGGTTACACCAATTCTTGAAAAGGTTCTTTTATATTTTGAAATTTGTAAAGTACATTTATGACCTACAAACGTGATATCGTACTTTCTTGTAAACGATTTAAAATGGCCATTTTGGCACTAAACCCATTTAATAACGACATTGAAGTTAACGAAATAGACGGAAATGTTAATATTTATTTATCTCAAGTGGCAGGCGTTTTGATAGTTACCATTAGCCCTTTAGCTGACTTCGGACTTCACAGGAAGGAGGAGGAGGAGGAACATCAAAGTGACAAAAGTGGGGAGGGGGGGGGCAGAATAATGTTTCACAGATGTATGGGAGACAGACACTAAGACAGAGTACTGTGAAAGTGGTAGAATGTGACATAGAGTGGGGCTATTGTAGTTTGAAGTCAGAAGTCACTTGCCGGTTAATAGACTTTTTTGCCGCATGATGAGTATACGTTGCCCAGGGTGCACCACGTGGTGGTAAGTCTATCGAACGCTCCGAATTTGGATTATTTGTTTCTTTTAATCTATGATTGCAGTTGTGTACATTCCTACAAATTGGTCTCAGAGGCAAAGATGAAATGGCTTTTTCAGTGTTACATTAATTTTGACATTTTTCAATGTTGAGGTTTCTCGGCAGCTCAATTGTCATCGTTCTTAGTTCTATTTTTACTAAAAACGCTTCGAGAACTTTATGAGTAAAAATTTTTACTGTGGTTTTCTCAGTAGTATTTATGAATTATCATTTTCGTAATCAGGTATTTCATTAATCACCTACAATACATTTGGAATTACATAAGTTAGAAAGTTTAGGTAGCTGCATTATCCTCTCATTATGATCAAAACTGCTGATCCTCTAGTTAACTTAATCTATAATTGTGAAAATCAATTGGTTGAGCAATATGAATCTTCTATTTTTTATTTAAAGCCAAATCCAACCCTCGATTTACCACTATTGGCTGTGCTTCTTGAGCAGCTCTTTCATCGTGTCATTCTCGAAACCGATATAGCAACTATTCAATCAGTTAGCGATGTAAGTCGAGGCTAGTGTGCTCTAACTCTTCGTATTCTCTTCATATTCATTAATTCTGTTAATCATTTCAGCTATGGTACCAACTTGTTGAATCCTTCCCGGTAGAGCTTCTAGCGCAAGCTACACTAAGTCGAATCGATTTTTGGCTATGTCAAGCTATGCAGCCGAGCTCTGCTCCATTTGCCGATACCATGTTGAATCTCTTAACGCATTCGGCCAATCAGGTGAGTGCGTGTCGTTTTCGCCTTTTCCTATTAGCTAGTTTTCGGTTGTCATTTTATTGGTTATGCGACCTTTTGTGGAGTTTAATGTTGCTTATTGTTCTTTCATTCCATTAGTTTTTAACTCAATTTTTTTTGCCTTTGATAGCAAAACCCACAAAATTACTATATTGGTGGTTATGAAGTTGGAGCAGCTCCTGAAAGAGTGCGGCAAAGCGTTGCCTTGGAAGCAAGGATTACAGCCACTGAGTGAGCATTTTACCCTTAAAGGTTTTTGTAATATTTTATTTCCCGTTCTGCAAGTGTGTTCATTCTTTTCTTTGTGTTGACTAGTTGTTTAGCTTTTTAACTATGTCTCCCCGTTCTCTCCTTGTTTAATTGTTTGCTCAATGCTTGTATGAAGTGCTACTATTTTGTTTGTAAATCGAAATAGGAAGAAAAGGTACAGAGTTCTATAGCATAAGGGAATTCGGAAAGATAGATGAACAGACGTAGGAGGGTGTAAGGTTGGGGAAGTGATAATCTTCCTCCAATAGGCATGGGACGCAGGAGTGAGTATATTCGGATTTGAAGCAGTTGCATTGGGAAATCTGCTAGCTTAATCGACTTGATATTCATTATTTTCGTGTTAAGGGCTAATGATAAATTTGAAAAAAAAATTTCGTGTCTGATGATTCATAATGTCAATCTTTCATATTGAATACCACAGAAGTAGGAAGGCATCTTGCTTGGGATTGGCAGCTCTAATATATGAAAAGCTTATGGCTTCTGGTTCACAGATTCTGCCTTCGAAGGTGTATCGCATAAGGTGCCTTATTTTTAGTTCTTTTCTAGTTATTATTAGCAATTTTAGAGAAAGCATTTGTATTTTTAAGGTCCTTTCTAATTTTGGGTCTGTTTTCTGTCGTTTCTTAACGCTTGGATTTATTTTAATTTTTCACCGTTTTGATGCATTCTGAGGGGTTTTGAATAAGCTGTATCGGATATCCTTAGCTTTGTGAATGACCCCAAATAGGAAAGTTAATTCAAATTTCTCATTGTAATTCTGCTATTTTTCTCAAATAAAGGCTCCTCGCTCACTTAAGCAACCGTGTTTGTGAAAATCATGAGCTCACACTCACTCTACCAACTCCTGCTCCGAAATCGATTTCTTCAGGCCCCAATTCTGAGCATCAAAACAACTCCTCTTCCTCCTCTACGATATTGATGACAGTTCGTGCTTACCTACTAGAGCATATTGTATGTGGAACACATCTGCGTGACCGACTGGGAATGCAAAGATTTATCGCAAGTCTTCTGTTGGCAGCTTGGCCTTGTCCATCGAAACTTAACTTGTGCAGTGAATCTGGTATGCATCTTCCGGAGAAGCTGAACTCTTGTCTTACCAACGTGGTCTACTTTGAGGAGATTCTGGGTAAGAAATAAGGATATATATATATATATATATACATATATATATATATATATATATATATATATAAAATGTCTGGTCTTTGCTATTAAAAAACTGAATTAGGTGTGATCCGACATCATCCGCGTTGTTACAAATTTTACCATTTAAAGAGTTTTGCATGGAACGAAACAAATGGTAATCCGAAGGCGCAAGGTCAGGGCTATATGGTGGGTGTGACTAAACATCCCAATCCAGTTCCAATAATTTTTGCCGAGTAACCAAAGATGTGTGGGGCCTTGCGTTATCATGATGGAAAACAACACCCTTCCGATTTGATAATGCCGGCCACTTATCTTCAATTGCATCCTTCAGTTTTTCGAGTTCTTCAACATACACATTTGAATTTATCGCTTGGTTCTGCGGCATGAGTTCAAAATACAAAATTCCTTTGTGATCCCACCAGACTGACAGCATAATCTTTTTTGGGGGGTGAATCTCTGCTTTTGATACTGTTTGGGCTGGTTGATCTTGCTTCACCCATGATCTCTTGCGAGTAACGACATTGTTATAAACTATCCACTTTTCGTCGCCAGTAACTAGGTTCTTCAGAAATGGATCATTCTCATTGCGTTTCAGTAGCGGCGAATCACAGATGCTAATCCGTTGCGTCAAATGAATTTCCTTTAACTGGTGAGGGATCCATAAATCAAGTTTCTTGACATAACCAAGGGTTTTTCATTTTTTTTTTCAATGCATGTATG
This sequence comes from Rodentolepis nana, assembly GCA_900617975.1. Lineage (NCBI taxonomy): Eukaryota > Metazoa > Platyhelminthes > Cestoda > Cyclophyllidea > Hymenolepididae > Rodentolepis > Rodentolepis nana. The sequence goes on along the minus strand of UZAE01012691.1, from coordinate 18,433 downwards.
CGACACATTGAGCTTCTCTGCAATATCTCGTGTTGTGCTGTGACGATTTGAATCGATAATGGCCTTGATATGGGTTTCATCCACTTCGACTGGACGGCCAGATCGTTGTGAATTTTTCAGTGAAAAATCACCGGAACGAAATCTTTCAAACCAATTTCGACACTGCCTTTCTTTTAAGGCTTCATCTCCATATACGGCACATAACTTTTTTTGTGCTTGCGATGCGTTCTTGCCTTTTCGGAAGTATTACAATAAAATGTGTCGGAAGTGCACGTCCTGTTCTTTCATTTTTAAATTGGAATAAAAACAAAACCAAAGAACTAAACAAAAAATTTTTTTACTAATTAACCTAGAAGCCCATACAGTAAGAAAAAAATATAGGTTAGATGCTTTGGCCACGTTAACAAAACAAAAGAAAGTATAGAGTGAATCCGTCAACAAAAACGGCAATGACTTAGTTGCCGACCCAATATATATATATATATATATATATATATTCGTGGTTAGTGAATGGACTCTTTCTGAACAAGAGGTTGGGTTCTCAGTGTAACAATTGCACCGAATGTATTTGACGCAGTTACTTACGTGTTACAGTGGCAATAAAATTTGTCAAGGGGTTATAGGTAATGATGAAAATGTCTTGAGTGTATCAGTAATGGATTTGGTTTTTGGTCTTTGACTATCTTTTTCGGTTCCCTATTTGTTCAACTTTCATTCTATGCTATTCCTTTCTTTGCATATTTAGGTCTATTCAAAACTATGAATGAGGACTGCTGTCGCCTGAAGGCTCTTTGTGAATTCACGAAGCTCCCAGTTACCATCCCCCCTCCTAAGTCGTAAGTAAACTGGCTACATTTAACTGTCTTCGTTAGCTTACTTTTAAGCCCGGATCTCGTGAACTGTTATCTTGTCGCTTTGATATTATAGTAATTATTGATTTCATTTAAATTCATCGCCCTTTAATCTTCTTTTATTGCCTCTTTGCACAGTGGAAAAGCAATGAATTTGGTTGAATGCCAAAATGTCCTTCAGCTGGTTAGCCTTAACTTGCCCACTTACAGTCCAACCACTTTGACCGATGGTGAATTTCATCTCTCAGAAGTTGATTTTCAAGAACTTCAACGCGCTTTAAGGAAGGTTCAACACTCAGTCAGTCGGTGCTTGGCTCTGCAACTTTTTTGGAGTTCTCGGTATGTTTATTTGTCGAATTGAAAATCTTTGATGCCTAGATTCTATTTTACCTCTATTGAGTTCTAGAAATGCAAGAGTTTGGCCATCTTTCTTGCTAGGGCTTGTTCAATATTACCCTGCAAATAGGTTTTTTCAGCACCTTTCAAACATCCTTTCAACTCCGTTCGTACTTTAGAAAATAATATATGTAGCGGATTGCTACACTAGTAAAGCCTGACTGCCTCAGAAATCTCTGTGGCAGATTCTTCAACATCTAGCTAGACTCCCAGAACTAACTAAGCTATAGCCCATCTATAGAGGAAACAGACGCATAGCGCGGAACACGTTTAATCAGTAAGCATATTGTGGATAAAGTGTGAGCTTAGTCATAATCAGCATGACTGATTAGGTTAAACAAACGGAGGCTCTGATTGGCCACTGGTTGTACGGTCGCTGCCCACGGAGTTGTACGGCCGCATCTCCCGATCCTGGAATGCGTGCATGCGGTGACGTGTCCCACATATATCCTTGATTATTCCAATCTAATTAAATTCCACACTGTTTGATCTTTTAGTGTGGAGGTTTCTCTAGCATCCGCTCTCATCAATTTTGGATGGATAACCCCAGGTAGACTCACTCCTCTAATTCGACCTCTCATGGATACGATTCGTGTGACCTCAACCACCACCACTTCTTCACTCCCCACCACTGACCTTGACATTGATCTACCACAGGTGGGTGAGCATTTGAGACTGCAGCGCCTAGCGGCGTGGAATTTAGCGCGTCTGCTTTGGGCTGAGTGTCAGCAACTGCAACAACAGTGTTCTTCCACTTCTGCTTCGTCCATAGCCACATCGAAAGCTCTGAGTAAAGTGAGCCAGAACTTGACTAAATACATCCTGCCAGATGAAATATCTGACTGGGGTAAGTGACTGCTATCAGTCATTATATTCTATTGTATTCAACATTATAGGGGAAACTATTCCTTAGAGTTAGGTGTGAGATTGAGGAAGGAAACTAAATGCATAAAAGCAGGGAGGGGGAGTGACAAAATGTTTTTCTTTTAGAAAATGGTGCAAATTTAATGTGGTGATCTTTTTTAACTGACTGAAAAGTAAAGCTTAAACCTTTTATGTTATATGGCTTAGTAAAGTGGATGAGTCACTTTGAACCGAGGGTAAATTATTACACCGGATAAGGCGAAAGAGATAAGGAGATAGTAAAAAAACAATAGAAGAATCGTGATAGTTATCCGATGTCTGCAGGTACTGAAGTCACAGCAACAATATTTCAAGTGGAAATTGCACTTCTAAAAGTTATTCTCTTGTTGTTATCTATGGTACCAAGTTATAGATCATAATGTAATGAGGATAATTTTCAGATTGAAGTTAGTTGGTGCATATTTGTTGAGCAGAATGCCAAATTCCTTACCTTTCGTCTGGTTTTAAGTGAGCTGGTTAATCTCGAATCCACCTCACCCTCCCCTCCACTCCCCCTCTCCGGATAGGCTTCGGGGCGCTGCTCCTCTATTCAAGATGAATGGCGGAAAAGTTTCTTCAAACTGGTTGCGTATGCTATGGTTGATAGGGTACATTTCTCAGGGAACAGGATTCTCATATGTAATGAGTTGAGTTTGATCAATAGAAAGCTTCTCTATTTGCACTGAGTTGCATTTAATTGTCTTGGTAGAGATGTGCACTTATAGCTTGGAAACCATGGAAGTGCTTCTAAGTTATTATCATTGATAATGATTTATAGTGAAGACAAGTCTATGACATGGATATGTGTATTGTAAGTAAGAGGTAGTGCGTGTGTAGATGAGTCCGGGGTAGAATGATGTTAAGTAAAAGTTAACTTGAGGGAAAACAGAACAACTCGGCATACTGCGGAATCTTATCTGATTACTATTGTTCCAGATGCGTTGATTGCCAAGGCGGAGAGAAATGAGGACTTTTGTGAAGAATTTGTCTGCCTAACAATGATTCTCATGCGACAATGGGATGAGAAGGTCTTCTCCTCTGCTGATGTGAATGGTAATGGGCCAAGTTCTTCTATGGTAAGTTGTTTTCTTCTACGTCTTAATAGATCAACTTAGTCTGCTGATTTAAGTGGTCGTATTTAGGTTGAATTTTGAGCAAGTACTGCATATTTTCGGTGTCATATTTACCATGTAGCAGGAGGAATATATTTGAATAAGGAGGTTTTTTCTTGAATCCATCGTTCCTTACATAACACGCGATGCGATTGGTGCTTTACCACTCATAAGACTATTATTATTATTTCAAATGGCAGGAGTTTTGAATAGCTATCATTAGCCATTTAGCCGACATCGGGCTTCACAGAGGGAGGAACATCAAAGTGAGAAAAATTTGAGAGGGGGAACGAAAGATCGATTCAGGGATGTGGAATAGACAGGCACACAAAGGTAGAGAAAAGGTGAGATGAGTACTGTGGAAGTTGTGGAATATGACATACAGTGGGGCGAATGTAGTTTGAAGTCAGAAGTCAACTGCCCGTTAATAGACTTTTTACCGTATGAGTACACGTTGCCCAGGGTGCATCATGTGGAGGTAAGTCTATCGCACACCCCACTCATAAGACTTAATGGCTCTCATTTCAGAATTGGTGGTGATGGCTTGAGACTAAACGTTTTAATTCTGTGCATTTGTTTGGTGCTCCCTCAACTGATAGTGCACGGAGCATTCCCCAATTTACTGATTTCAAGTTTAAGCCGATGTACCGTCGTCATCTTTGCATTTATTTAGCAATTGATTGGCATAAACTACGACTTACGATAGTACATTTGTTTAAAGAATTGTATAAATTCACTATAGCTGAATTCAACATGCTTATCCTATTGTAGACCTTATTGCATTTTTTTAGTCAATTTCGACCTCAAATGCAGGACTTCAGGCCTCTCGGAAACAATCTCTTAACGAATTGCGTCGATGTGGAAGTCTGATGGCTCTTGTAAATATCATCCAAGCCTTCCTCGCTGACTCCTCCCAAAATATTGTTATGGAGCAAGTCCTGCCTCTGAAAGTTCCAACTCTTTGGGAGATCCTCTGGTTAGAACCACTGAGTGTTTTCCGCCGAGTTTGTGGAATACCCACTCCATCCACAACGAACTTTTCTGAAGATGTAACCTTTTTACTGGAATCCAAACAGAGTAAGATTGTGTCATATTGTCAACTTTGGTGGTTGTTTTAAATCGCACGGAACAGCAGTTAAGATGCTTTGTTTGAGCATTTCGCTTTCCGGGTGGTCTTATCATTACGCTGTCGTATGCTTATCTGATAGTCCTGCAATTCGTCTTTACACGCCTCTTCTACAGCACTGGTTCAATCGTTGAATTATACTTTTCCAATCAATGGTACCGTTAAAACGAATACAATATCCTTGAAGCATTAGCACTTCTGCTTCGTTCTTCTCGTTGACTTTAAGTCAACCGTGACCGATCGATATTAAAAGGGTAGATAGGTCGTAGTGTGAGAAAATTAATTTTCTAGTGCTATATTAACGTAAAGAGCACTTTATCACATTAGAGGTCATGTATTTTTTTGCCATCCCAGCGCCAAACTGCAATCTAATATGGCAAGCTTCTAATATGTCACTCTCAGTTGAAATAATAACGTCTTGTGATTGGTCATTGCCAACACTTTATTCTCATCGAATTCTCGAAAAACCATTTAAATGCCTCGTTTGCTTCTTCTGTAGATGTAGCTGTATTGACTTCCACCGATCTCGATAGTCTCTACCGCTCACTCTATCTTCTTCCGCCAATTCTCTTTTCTCTTCAACAATCTTCATTCCCAGATGTGCCAACCAGCTATTTTACAACGGGCTTGATTGCCTTGGCATCACGGTGTCTTCTATTAAAGGGATTTCCGAGCCTACGATACGCCGCCGCTCACAATTTGGGCATTCTTGCCAGTATTCAAGCTGACTTTACAGTCAGTGTCCTCAATAGTCTTCTCACTCCTTTCGCATTGTCAGCATCTACGTTCTCGGATAATGATAAACTTGCTTCGCTTGAAGCTGTTCATCGTAAGTGCAGGAATTCATGGCCATCTTAAACTGCTTAGCCCAGTTAGTAGTAATGTAATATACTATTCTAGATATTATTGAGTGTGTTCTGTCGCCTCGATTGGAAAATCAAGTCTTCCATAGTCTTCAATTGGTCTCAAGTGATAAACCTCTATCTCCTCTCCTGCATGGAGTTGGGCTTAAGGAGGTCACGGGACTAGTGAAGAAGGTTTCAGATGGAATAGGAGCACCACTGCACTCCCTTTTATCCTATGTGATTATTATGTTGAAGTCCCTTGTTCTTCCGCATTTTGCTGACCCAAGAAACGATGTTAGACTTCTGGCGTCAAATATTTTCACGAAGTTGCTTATTCTTTCATCTCTTGAAGTGAGCTTTTAATATTTCGCTTTCTGTGCATTTATGTCAACAACATGCTTTTTCTCCCTTTTTTCTTATTTTAAATAGGAATCAGCCTCGGACCCTGGGGGTCTTGGTTTGCCAAGTGAACTCCGAAAAGTCCGAGAAGATGGTCGACATTTTGTGCAATGTCTTCAGCATCCAAAAGACATTGTCCTCTACAATTCCGACAAGAATATTCATGCAGAATTGCGACCTTACCAACAGGTTCCCAATTGAATATCAACTTGAATGGCTAAAATATGCCCCTTTGCTTTCTAACACTGTTTTGTTGGTCTCCTCTAGGAGGGCGTTAATTGGCTGCTCTTCCTGAAACAGTATGGATTAAATGGTGTTCTGGCCGACGATTTGGGCTTGGGCAAAACCCTTCAAACAATCTGTGCTTTGGTAGCCCACCATAGTCAACTCAGTGGAAGAAAGCTCCTTTCACCAACCAAGAAGTCGCGACTCAGAGCCAATCGGAGAAATACTGGGATATCATTGGTTGTTTGTCCGGCAACGCTTTGTGCACACTGGCAAGAGGAAGTGTTGAAATTTGTTCACGACAGGAGCATCCTCAAGCCTATCATTTATGCTGGAAATGCAGATCAAAGAGCTGGGTAAATTAACAGTGCAGAATTGTGCTTTGTAGTGTCTTATAATCCCGCGAATTTACACATCAGCCTTGTTTTTGTGATTGTTTTATCCGATATCTTTATTTTTAAAACGAATCCTAATAATCGATAAATATCAATAAAGATAAAACCACTGTAGATAAAAAATCCTATTTAATTTTATAAATTTCAGATTTATGATTTTTTTCAAAAAATGAAAATTTATCAAGTCCAACCTCAGAATCAAAATTTTTTGCATTTTATTATTATTTTTCCTCTTATCTTACAAACTTTGCCTGCCTGCATCTCTAACATCGATATTCGTTACCAATTTTAGGAGTGAATGGCGTCTTTTCTTAACCCAATATGATATTTCATTTGTTTAAACTGCAATAACTATGCATTTCTCAATGGTTTCTGTTTGAAAGAAAAAGTGGTGGTGTCATATATTTTCTAAAAATAAAACCTATTATGACGTGATTGTATTTCAGACTTCAACTCTACATTATGCAACGGTATAACCTACTAATTTCAACCTACGAAGTAATTCGAAGTGACATAGAATTTTTGCAGTAAGCTCTCCGATTCCTTATACACTATTTCTTGGCATTGTTGTTTGTACTGTTTATGTTATTTCTATTATTTCTAGAGAAACTTTCTTTGAATACTTGATACTAGACGAAGGCCACGTCATTAAAAATACAAAATCTAAGGTAGTCTCTTTTCATTTCATTGAGTACTACCTAATGAATTGAATTTGCATGCATCCGTGTTTCGCCTATTAATAGATATCGTGCGCGGTAAAGAAACTCAAAGCCAGACATCGTCTCGTATTGACGGGTACACCTATTCAAAACCGAGTCAATGACTTGTGGTCTCTCTTCGATTTTTTAATGCCCGGTTTCTTGGCTCCCTCGGAAGCTGCATTTAATTCCCGATTTGGGCGTCCAATCCTTCTAACACGAGATCCTAAGGCCACACCTCAGCTCCAAAGAGCAGGTGACTTTAATTACTTACGCTTTCTACACCTCCTACATAATTTAATTATCCTTCCACTTTCATTTGTTCTTTTTAGGTCAAAAGGCACTCGATGACCTTCATCGCATTACAATGCCATTCATTCTTCGGAGAATGAAGGAGGATGTTCTTCAAGATCTTCCTCCCAAGGTCATTCAAGATTATTCTTGCACAATGACTCCACTTCAGGTTGGTTATTTTCTCATATTCTACTTATATCACTTAAGTAATTAGTCATGGCAATTATTTTTTTGTTTGCATTAGGCCAAACTCTACGAAACATTTACTAATAGCCCTGAAGGTCAGGAAGCCCTAAATCTTGCCTTTGGAAGATCGACGGAGGAGGGAGAAGGTGAGGCTATCGCGAAAAGTTCTCGTGGTGGTTTTGGTTCAATAAAGTACCTTCTCTCAGTTTGCAACCACCCCTGTCTTGTCCTCAGCCCTAAACATCCACTATATGAATGGGCAGTGGAACAGTACTCCTCTTCACAAGATGGTCTTAATGATTATCGGCTATCTGGAAAGCTTATTGCTCTTAAGTAAGCGGTTTAGAATCTATTGCTGCCTATATTATATATCCATGGTTTGTGATCGTTAAAATCCATTTGCGGCAATTAATCAATTTACTCGACGTTTTCGTTCCTAACTTGTAGGCAACTGCTTTTGGACTGCGGATTTGGTGATAATCGCAGTGGTTCTACTGGCGAGGACGGTGAAACAGACGATCAGGGAGATCTGCTTCGCCAACATCGAGCTCTTATCTTCTTTCAGACTAAAAAGATGCTTAATCTAGTTGAACAACTGCTCAAGTATGTGAATTATCTGTTAGGCCTGGTTCATTTCAATCTGTTACATGCGGTGGCAATAATTTCACAACAGATCTAGTTAATACCTCGACTTCTATAGTTGCTTGTCTGGATTGATATTGGATGCTCTAATATCATTAAAAGTACTTGGAAGAAGTTCGATAGTGTTTCCTTACTGCGCCTGTTTTCATGCACTTCCTAAAGTTCGATTGGGGTCTCGCCAATTGCAACAAGTCCACCTGTTTAACAATAGTGGCTATTTTATAGTTGCATTGCAGATATGCTTTGAAATGGAAGATCTGCGAATTTGAATACTCCTATAATCAAATGTGTGTATGAAGGTGAATAAATATGTTTTACTTTAAAGGCCGAAAAATTGTCATGAGAATGAGGTCATTTCTGCTAAAGATTGGTTTTCATGTTATTATTATCGTAAACAAAGATTCAAATCCTCCTGTTATTTATTTCGCAATGCCCCGATGATCTGTTTAATATTAGAAGAAAGCTGAGATCTGAAATTGTCCGAGTGGTTGCTCGTCTTCATTTCAACAGAATTTTTAGAGGTACACAGTCAAGATGATTACGATAGCTCCGTAATGTTTTTTTTCGCGCTTAAATTTTGTTGATTGTGATAATATTTTATTCTTCAAACAGTACGGAGTTCAAGAGTATGTCTCACTTGCGTCTGGATGGATCAGTTCCTGTTTCATCTCGTCAAAAGTTAGTGAACACGTTCAATTCAGACCCTTCGATAGATGCTCTCCTTCTCACAACATCTGTTGGTGGTTTGGGACTAAATCTCACCGGTGCCGACACTGTCATCTTTGTGGAACATGATTGGAACCCTTGTCGTGATCTGCAGGCTATGGATCGAGCCCATCGAATCGGTCAACGGAAAACCGTGTCTGTTTTTCGTCTAGTTACAACTTCTGGCGGTAGTATTGAAGAACGTATCATGAGCCTACAGACATTCAAGAAGTATTTGGCTCGAACTCTTGTTTCGGCACCAGAAAATGCGGCCCTGAGTTCCATGGACACATCGACCCTTGTCGAGAACTTGGCGAAGGTGGGAAATCTGGGAGTGCTGGGGGATTATGCAAAAGGAAGTGGTGGAAGTTCCGAATTCTCAGATGTCGATGTTGCGGCGAGTGAATATGCCATGGATATCTTTGATATTGATGATTTTCTGGTACACTTTCCTCAACGTAATGCTGAATCGTAATTAAAAGGGCTTATTTGAGAGATGGATTGGATAATATGCATTTCTTCCTCACGCGCAATTCTGTGTGTTTTTTTATGGACTCTATTGTTATTATTATTAATGTTGGCAATTAAATAAATGAAGCTAAATTAATGTTCATTTTGTGGTTGTGTTTGGGGGGTGGGGTGGGGTGGGGTTGGGGTAAGGTGTAACGCAAGGAGGGATGCTAATTCATATGAGCTGTAGAAATCCAGTAGCTTTTGAGGTTGACTACGAATATCACAATGAGCTTTTTCATGTTTATCTAATTCTTCATTTACTGCAAAATGGGGTGCAATAACTATGGTCTAGGTAGTTATTTATTACTGAAAATCTTATAGATAGTGCGGGGTGGGATGGTGTATACTCGCAAGAAAGGCTTCGAGATGCACTATGAAGTGGCATAAGAGTGCTTGTAAGTAATCATTTCATCACAAATGGACATGTATGCAAATGGAGGACACAGACAGTGGCCCTGTCATAGTCCTAAACATCTAATGACTTATTCATAGATGAGCTTATTAGGGAGAGATGGTGTTGATGGGTAGAATAGTAGCATGAGAGTTGAAACTGGAGTAAGTATGTAGAAGAATGGTGCATGTGTTATTGACGATACCAATGAACAAATCCTTCACACGACTCAATTTTAATGAGCGCCATAGTATGGGAAACGATTAATAGATATTAAACAGGGTAAGGTTACCAGAGCATCAAGAGCTTTATTCTATTTGGCGTTGCCTATGCTCTCCTAATGAGTTCCCTGTGCAATATGAAGTGAAGTCTACTTAAGTAGAGTACAAGATCAGCTGAAAAAAGAGTTCAAAAGCTGATTTCAGTCGGGTGGTGATATTCCGATTCTATTGCATGCCATGCTGAGCAATATCCACTAAAGTGATTAGACATTCACACCGTGTGCCTCGGCAAGCTAATGACTTCCAGAGTACTGGAGCCTTCCAGGTGAGCCGCCATGGCAATCGATATGCCTTTGAAAAGTGGTTATTTCGTGTTGAGACGTTTATTGGAGTTTATGCACTTATGCATATGTAGTATGATAATTGCAGGGAATAATTTAGTCCAGGTGAGCAGAAATCTGGTCTATTTTTCAATTACTGCGCTAATCGGGACATTTTTAAAATGGTAATTTCAGCAAATGTCACTGTGGTAATCGTCTTGAAAATGAGAGTATTTGCGTTTTCAGGTCTTAAAAAGCTGTTAACTCAGTAAGGTACTTGAGCAGCTAGAAAAAGAATTATTTAAAAGTGAAAAGTTGAAACTGCAATATAATTCAATGCTATCGTATCAGGTTTAATCTGCCTTCTGCTGACCTCAAACCCACAATGAGGTCAATGAAATTTCAAGCTCACGTGATTCCTGAAATTCTCACAGTTCTAAATTAGGGAATTCAGGTGATTTTGAAAGCATTTAAAAAATTATTATATCAATTGAGCTCATCGTTTGTTACCGATCCATCCGTCTTAAATCGATACGATGTTTGAAATCAATAGCAGGAATGGCAACCAATACATCAATAAGGCGAAAGTTACTCTCTATAGAATTTAAAATGCAGAACAGGGAAGGCTTTCTTTCATTTTCTAATTCGATGAAATCGATTGTCCCTCTCCTGCTATTTAATTATATGAGAAGGAGGTGGTGAATAAAGGCTAAGAATCACAAGTGTTCTTCAAGTTTTGTCCCTTGAATTCAAATTGTACTATTAAGGGTGTATTCAAAAAGTCCATGATCCGGGGTGTGCGATAGACTTATCACCACGTGATGCACCCTGGGAAGCGTATACTCATACGGAAAAGTCTATTATTCGGCAGTTGACTTTTGATTTCAAACTACCATGACCTCACTGTATGTCATAGTCGACCGGTTCTACAGTATACACCTTACCCTACTCTCTATCATTGTGTCTGTCCCTTTTACATCTGCAAATCACTCTTCGGTTCACCCTCTTGAACTTTGATGCTTCTCCACTCTGTGAAGTTCGAACTCAGCTAAGGGCTAATGATAACTATCAAAATGCCTGCCATTCGAAATAAAATACTCCATATTCCAATGTCAATATGCTCAAAGTTCAAATTTTACATCCAAAGTTTCTGAAAGATTTCCTCTTTGTAATGCGGGTTGTTAAGAGCCTATCGACCACCTGGTTAGCGTATGCACCTGGTCAACAGCGAAAGCTTGACCCTTATTCTTCTATTCGAAACACTGGCAGGATGGCAAAATCTAAAATATTAGCTGCAATTCAGCCTTCTCTGAGTATTGCAATGATCGCTCGCACTGAAAAGAGCAAAAGTCGTGTTTAAGGAAGTAAGATCTGTGTCTATTTTAATTACCATCATCTTACTGGGTAAAGAGCCAGATTGAAGCGTTTTTGCTCACTTGAATTTATGATTGGCATTACGTGGCATAAAGTTTATCAGACTTGGGCAGGTCTCAAGGGCTCAGACTACGGGTTTTCACACAGACAGGCAATGTGGCAGCATGTTTTGGCATTAAAAATTGCATGACCAACTACAAAGAACCAGCTGATGTAACCCAGAGTATTCAATCTATGTTCATCCGAGTGGTTATGTAGTGAAAATTCCGATTCTAATAGTTTAAGAAAAGTTTGGTAGAAAGTAGGGTCTATTGTAGGAAATATCTCCTAACCTCGGGACAACAACATCTCCTATCACCACAGCTACTTTTGCTCCCATCACAAAACATATGGAGACAATGTTGTGGAAAGTCGATCATTCTACAAATACTTAAAATTTGACAATAACTCCTCGAAAGTAAATTCCACCGGTTCTGAAGTCAGTGTTGCCCACTCGTTCTGCACGAAAATGCTCCCTTCATACTACCGATCGAACCCTGCTGAAATAGACAGCATATCCAAAAACTTCCCACTACTACTACCACTACTCTTATAGCCAACTATTATTGATCATTCAAATTAAGCTAGTACAAATCATGCTTGCTGAGATCATGAGATTTCATTAGACACGGCACTCCCAGCAGGTTTTCCTAACCTGTATAAATTCTACTGTTGAAGTAATAGTGATTCTCACAAATTGGAACTTTCGCCATAGAGATTACTGAGAATAAGTCAAGGCTTCTTATGAAAAAAATAAACTGCAACCTAAAGTGAATAATTTGTATATTGCACTTCTATTAACAAAGTAGACGGTTAAGAGTGTTAAAGGTTGAAAACAACTAATTTAACACTGTAATTGTTTGACTCACTATTCAATTCCAGATTTCATTTACGAATAGAAAGAGTGAAGTATAGTTACAATTCACTACTCGATAAATGCATAACTCAATTTATACTAATATGATTGAGCAAGCAAAGACGCATATTATACATTCTCAGTTATTAGCATAATTTCAGTGTAGGTTATTGAAGCAAGCACTTAAGAACATATAAATAAATATCAGAATAATTGGCTTTGGTTTCATGAAACATGGTGGTTTAGCGCTTTTGGAACATGCTTGACTTTCGGTGCTGCGTTTTGTCCATGAAATGCAGGCATGAAGGATTATGCAATCTTGGTTCAGCCTAATTATTTTTTTGTGAAATTTGGTAATCACCCTGTGAATACTTTTTCCTTAATCCTTTGGCAACAATATGTAAAGGACCATTAGTTACCTGTGTGTTTTTGCTTTAATAACCCATTGTGTATTCCCCAAACCTTTTGGTAGTCTCAATCCGAGACGACTGACATTATCAACAAGCTAAGCGCATTGCCCAACATTCAGAAAAGATGCGTAAAAATTACATTAGCTATTCCCATGAGGTAGTTCCACCCTTTGCCAGCCGCCCAATTTTGTAATGACTCTACTTTGGATAGAAAAACGCAGTAGCAACCTTCACGTGATTTTAAATCACAATCCAAGAAGTGCAAAACTAGACTACTAGCGCACCCCCAAATTCAAAAGTTAAAATCACGTGAATAAAGAACACCTAAGACGTCCTTTTATGCCAAATTCATTTCATAAATCTAGGTTATGACAAATGAAATAAGACCAATTAATCATATTGCAAATTCCCTTTAAGAGAATCCCACTTTAAATCTCAAATCTTGACAAGAATCAAATTATGCTTCCCCACAAATAAGCAGACCTAAGACGGAATTTAAAAGTTTTACCAGTTTATTATGCGTATCAATAACACAAGTACAACTATATGGCAGAACCATCCCCAACCCAGTGCAATAGCATGACACTACTTGGATGGGTAAAAGAATATACACAACTGCAATCGTAGATTAAACGAAACAAATAATTCAAACACTCTTTTCTCAAGGAAAATCAAAAGATTTTAACAATGCACACCATAGCCTTACTGCACAATTTTCCGCATACAATATTTAAATTATCACCTGTCGGATAAAAATTGAGTATTTACAAAGAAGACCATTAGTAAGGCCTAGTAAGGATGCAAACTGTGATAATTCCCCCTAAAAATGTAGGGCAAGGATACCTGTGGGGATTGATAATAATCAGAATCGTTAGGGCCACTATAATCTGAGTCATATAAGCTTTCGAGATAATCAAAAACCCTAAGCAACTCAGGATTATACAGCGTTTTGCCATTCGATACCCGATTAATTTTACAGTTCTGATCCTTTCTGGGAAAACGACGTCTCTTCTTCGGACCTCCATGTAATACGCTCCATTGATTTCGCCACGAGTTATATGACAGACGTAGAAGAGTTCGCTTTAATAAAGGCACTCTGTGAGAAGGCTTTTCCAGCTTACTTTTTGCATTAAACAACAGATACTGAAGAGTAGACACGGACTCCATCACGGGCGAAATGAACGAAAGATCGTAATTAGTGAACTCGAGAGTTACTTAACTAAAAGAAATTTATATAATGTATCTAATGATAAGCAAATAATAAAATTGAATAATCAAACTATTAAATTAACTAAAAATATTCTTTAAATTATTTTTAAATTAAATTAAACATTTAAATTGTGGCGTTTTTTATTAAAATTTGATCATAAAATTATATAAATGTGTACACTGAAATTATGATAAGAACTGAGAATGTATAATATGCGTCTTTGCTTGCTCAATCATATTAGTACAAATTGAGTTATGCATTTATCGAGCAGTGAATTACTATTAAACTTCACTCTTTCTATTCGTAAATGAAATCTGGAATCGAATAGTGAATCGACAAATTTCAGAGTAAAATTAGTTTATTATCCTAAATATCATTGTTGAGCGCTTCAAAAAGACATTATTTAGTCAATAAGTTGATTAGACACGTGGCAATGCATCAAGTTATTCCATCTTGTATTTGCAAAGTTTACACTATGAAAGCACTAATTCTGAACTGCAGGAGAAACGGCTTTGCAAGAACCAACTTATAATACATTAGACTAACTTCTAAGAATCTTAATTGGCAAATGGCTACAGACTATTTACTTTAGGATTTCAGTTTAACCAATAAATTTTAGATAGATATATGTCAGGTGACGTCTGAGCTTTCCAATAAAGAACTGTAATTGTCTTTTTCAGCGAAATCTGTTAACATGTTACGTAATATTTATGAGTAATGGAGATTATGTAAATATCCATATAATAGTTTCGTCTTCTAGATAATTATTCTTCGAAATTTAAGAAAGGTATAATATCAATGCCGATATATCTGACCCAACTAAAGTGACATCTTCAAAATAGTTAAGAACGTGTTTTTGGGGATGCTTTGAGCAGCTATTTCTAAATTGTGTAGATTCACGTTTTTTAATACTTAAAAATTATTTAATATATTTTTAATGAAAAATCTGTACCTTTATTCATTGTTTAGAACGAATTTGAAAAAAATAAACATTTTATTTGTTTACATCATTATGCTAAACTTGCGTGAAATTGAGCGCCATTATCTCAGAGGTTGATTTACATGATGGATTTAAGTTTGGACGAAGTTATTGCTAAGACTCGTAAGGCTCGACGTGGTCGTGGTTCGAAGTCGCAAAATGTTCTTAGAAGAACAAGCGGTGGCGGTATTCAGAAACGCCGGAGCGGCGATTTTCCTAGGAGAAGCCTTCCCGATAAATGGCAACATGATATGTTCCAAAATAACGTAGCCGCGAAGGTTCTCATTTCCAATCTTGATTATGGTGTAAATGACGACGATATTCGTGAACTGTTCCAGGAATTTGGTGCTATACGTCGCGCTGCGGTGCACTATGACAAAAGTGGTCGCTCCTTGGGAACCGCTGAAGTTATCTATAATAATCGGGCTGACGCAGCTAAAGCAATACAACGTTACAATGGCTTACCTCTTGATGGTCGTCCAATGAAAATTCAGTTTGTTGGAGGTTCGTTTATCATTGGGCTTCATATGTTACATACTTTGTTGCTACTTTGATTTAGGGTAACAAAGGAGTCTTTCAAAATTTTGTTGTTTTTCACTCTTGGAAGTATTTTGTTCTATTTGCGTCATATAATCATTTTCGCTGCTGGAAATTACTAGTCCATTCATTAAAATGTTGTGAGAGTATATTTCACTTTTGTCAATGCGTTTTTCGTGGTCCTAACTTTAGTGGCATTAGCGGTCATGTGGATTTTTTCCCATTAACAATTTTCACCGCTTGTCTTATGTTACTTTACGTTTCTATTTGTTTCACATAATTATTAGTAGCATTTTTCGTTCTGAGTAATGAATTTGAATGGTATTTAAAACCCCTCTTAATGTTCTAGAAGGCTCTAAACTCGCGGCTCCAGTCGCTGCAAAAGCTCGTCTTGGAGGAGCATTTCGAGGACGTCCAATGCGAGGTGGTCGTGGTCGCCGTGGTAACAGAAATGCACGTCCTCCCATCACTAAGGATCAGTTAGACGCTGAATTGGCTGCTTACACTGCTCAGGTATTTGTCCTATTGTTATTGCCTCATTTCAATTTTTTGCATTTTTAATTTCCCATTTTTTCTTTATCATTTGCTGAATTAGGCTGCCAAGCTTTCTCCAGCCGATAATCAATGAGGTAATAAAAAGAAGAGAGTTTAACTTGTTCTGAATCTACTTCTAACTTTGTTATTATTGTGAACTACGCAAAGTTACCTTGTTTTTTCTACTGTAGAGGGCCTAACTAACTCGCTTGTTCGAACTGGTTGTCTAATATATAAACTCGAAAAAATGTCTGTCCTTTTCTCCTTTCCCTATTAGCCACCGTTCTTAATATTCGTCCAACTTTTTTTATCTGTAAATCAGCCTGCATTTTTGTATAAATAAAGTTTTATTTGGTGTTGATATTGCTTCAGTCATTGATTAAAGTGCCAGCGACCTAAATTGGGATTATAATCGCGAAATTCTTCCATTGATTGGTTATGTTGAGCTTGTTTTAGTTATGCTTTGATGTTTTTAGTTTTTTTTGCCAAAAGTTTGGTTGCGGTCGGAACAAGGCTCTGATGGCCAAGATATGTTGCTTCCAATTATATGATTCTAATGAAGTAGGAAATTTGACTATTGATTTTTTCCTCTGTTTTTTAAGAATTCTGCTGGTTTTATTATTAAGGCCATTTAGCAGACCATTGGATTATTTAAGCATTTCTCTAAACTGAACTTCCACATCTGGGTCGTACTTATAGGGAGCAGTAAGCTTAATTTTTGTTCAGTAGAGGTGAGCATCCTTTCGTTTTAGCGATGTAGCATAGTTTAAGACATCAAATGCTCTGTTTTAGATTTCTATGGCGTCACAAAATTTTTGTCATTTTGCTTTACCGTATTGTTGTAAGATATGAGAGTAGAATTTTCTAGTATGTGATTCGGTGTGGTGTACCAGAGCGCGATGTATGTCCCCATGGTCTCATCAACCAGTGGTGCAGCATTTTTAAGCTGGATTAAGATATTCAATAAACGGTCATGTAAATTCTTGCGTTGAAACCCAAAATTTTACCGCTTTACTACTAGCTATGTCTTTAAGCAGAGTTTGAACCATTTATTCGGAAATATTAAGCAATTCTAGGTTTCTGATCATTATTAGGCACTCACTACTAATAGCTAAATCGCATGAGAAGTCAGCGCTAACTTTTTCAATTCTGCTTCTTAAAATGCATAATATATTGGTGCGATTTGGAAAGGTGACATGTTGCCTTCAGTACGATATTTATTGCGGTAAGAAATTATAAATAGTATGATTCCATCGTGAAAAAGTGGCTTTTTCTCAACTCCTGGGATAGTTCAGGTTACTTGGTCATTCATTTCTTGAAATTGGTAAATATGAGTGAAAATCAAGAGAATATTGGCATTCAGTAGCATTTCTAAATCTCTCAAAGAAAGTGAACATCTGATTAGATTAAATTTAATGGAATAATTAAGACTCCTCATCTTAAGCGAACAGAGCTTACCGCAAACTTAAAATTTATAGTAATCTCAACTCTACTATGTTAAAATCGCAAGTTCCTAAACGTTATGTATGGTTAAGTTGCCTTCTCAGCTATTGGCAGCAAAAAATGGGTTGAAGTGTCGAGACCACGATCGTCACGAGTAAAAGCTGGTTTTGATAATCGTCCACGAACAAACAAACCCATATACCATTGAAATTGGATAAGTTATTCATTTATATCAAATGACAGGCGTTTTGATGGCTATCATTAGCCCTTTAGTTGACTTCAGGCTTCACAGAGGGGAAGGAGCATCAGAGTGAAAAAAACCGAAAGAGGGGGGGGGGAGAATAGAAGAGTGTTTCAAAGACAAAGGTAGAAAAAGGTGAGGTAAGTACTGTGGAAGTAGTCGAATATGACATACAGTGGGATGATGGTAGGTTGAAATCAGAAGTCAACTACCGGTTTATAGACTTTTTTGACGTATGAGTATACGTTGCCCAGGGTGCACCACATCACCATATCGAAAGGAAAGTATGATTTACCTTCGAAAATGCAATGTTTACTAATAGGTAAAGTTAGTAATAGAGTTTAAGCTATTTAAGTTCGTATCGACTAGTGCAAACACTAATTAACCAATTACCGTTTTTGAACGCTCTGTCATGTTGGAAGCATAGTCCTAGCAGGGGGCTTGGTAGTAAAACACACTGTAGACCAATAGGATTGAATGAAATTTCTTAAAGCTCTTCATTTGAGAACAATTAAAACATTTATTTATTTATTTCAAATGGCAGGCGTTTTGATAGTTATCATTAGCCCTTTAGCTGACTTCGGGCTT
>UZAE01012690.1:19198-33868 GCA_900617975.1 Rodentolepis nana | reverse complement strand
GGGGTGGGGGTTAAGGGGAGAGATTGATATATGGTCATTTAACTCCGCACATGACGATAAACAATTGTTATTGAAATTTGAATCTAACTAGCCTTCCGTCAATCTTTCTGCATGTGATATTTGAGATCATCTTAAATTTCATTTTCAAAAGTCCAACTTTTTTTGTTCGATAAAGCCTATGAATGGCTTATTGATTTCTTACACCGAGGAATTATTTTCACACAAAATATTCCGTGTGCTGGCATTTATTTATATGAAATAAATTATATTTTTAAAGAGTCAATTTAAAACCAAGGGAAATTAATATTCTTAATGAATCTTATAAGGTTCAACGCATAAGTCCTGGGAATCTGAATATATATTAAGCGTTTATAGACATGATCAAGTGGTGGAGAGCACATCGTCTGAATTGCTGAAGCAAAGAATTGCATTCGCATTCAGGTACTCTGGAATATTGCCCTCGTCATGTTAATCCCACTAGGAGTTCACGAGTACAGGGACCACTGGACCAATCAGTAATCAAAGCCATTAAGTTGTTGTAAACCCGAAAGTGTATATAACTACTAAGCTCCCTGCCAGTCGACCCAATGACAATACATCCCATCCTTAACAGACAACCCAACCGACAGGACACGGCCACACGTCTGTTTTCTCTTTACCAGAAGAATTTGTATAGGGATTTCCGAGTATAAGCTAAGGCTTCAGTATTTCATGGCTTTGACTAATTCAATGGGTGTCGAGTAATTATATCCAATAGAATTGAAGTTTTAATCGATCCAGTTTTTCAATAAGCTGCTACGCTTCCCTCGAAGAAGCGTTTCATGCATTTCGAAATTTACAAGTCATCGAGGATTAAAAAGCATAAATCAAGGACATAAAAAACACGTCTATTTGATTATGAAAAGAATTAGAATATAAAAGACGAGCAAGTCTACTTTATTAGTCATTACATTTAAGGGAAGAAAAAATTTATTTATTAGGAAATTTGTAACATCCATATCTATTAAATTTCTATTATTTGGAAAACATTGCAATGTTCATTTAAAATTAAAACATATGATATATTAATTAATTAACTCATTAAAAATTGCAGCAACTTTGAAGACAGCTCGAAAAGAATATATCAAGAATAGATTTCATACGAAAGACTGATATAATGCCCGTTCCTAAGAGTATTGTGGTATAAAAATAGAAAAAACGCTTTGAAATTTCATTGTCTGGGAGTCTCTTTCTTCGTGATATTTTCAGCATTTTTTGGCCAATATTGTCAACTTAACGACCAAGGGAACTAAGATAAGTAAATGTCACTGCAAAATACAATTTTAAAATTTTTAACAAAGCCACAGATATGAATAATTACTATATACAAGTATAAATTTCGTGAACATATTTTAATTGAAAACAATTAGGCTACAAATTGTGGGATATTTTGTGCGGTAGTAAATGCCACACCCACATTAAATCCCTTATTTTACTCGTGACCATAGAAAGGGTGGGGCTCATCCCCACATCACTTATTCGTTACGTCTTTGGTAAAGGTATCAAAGGACATTTATTCAACATTTATGCCAATTGCGCTCTAATGTATAGCATAATTAGCATTTCATCGGCATTATTTAGTTTTGATAGACAAAAAAGTAAATTTATGTGGAATTTGATTTTAGATAATGAAAATATTTTATGAAATAGGTTTTGCGTCTTTGGATGGAAACAGTATAAGTGTATTTTGAAAAGAGAAAAGCTCTTCGGGTCAGTTAATAACCATAATGTTTAAAATTAGAATAAACATGGTTTGGATGAAGTTAAATCAAATTTTACCGAAGAGTTACTTTGCAGAATAGGGTATTTGGATGTTCAATATCGGAATAAAAATAGGCTTAGAACTTAACATTGCGGGCAGTTTGTTATTGCGCACTTAATTCAATCGCAAAGTTTATTGCCATTAAGCCAGTTAATCGACCGATAGCAATAGCTCGAAAATTAAGAGCTCGAAGTAGAGTACTTCTAGAAGCGAAATTTGATTAATAGGTTTAAACTGTTGTTTAATTCGTAAGAAATAAACGTCCAGACATTATTATCTAATGGGTATTTTTCTGGCAAGCCAAACAAAAATAGATAAAAATTACAGAACACAACGTTTTTGTATAAAATATTAAACATAAAAATGCAAGGTATGTTTAATGAAGGCTTAAACATTAAGAACTAGTCCATTTTGTTTGGAAACATAAAAATCGAAACCTTATCCGTTTCAACAGATGTCTGAACTTGCATTTCCAATTTTACTATCTAATCACTAGTCTGAGTGCTTAAGTCTACTCATTTATTTATTTATATCAAATGCCAGGCGTTTTGGTAGTTATCATTAGCCCTTTAGTTGACTTCAGGCTTCACAGAGGGGAAGGAACATCAAAGTGAAAAAAGTCGATATTGGGGAAAAGAAGAATGTTTCAAAGATGTAAAAGTGACAGACACAAAGGTAGAAAAAAATGAGGTCATTACTGTGGAAGTAGTCGAATATGACATACAGTGAGGTATAGATTAATATACTTTTTGTCGTTGCCCAGGGTGTACCACGTGGAGGTAAGTCTACAGCACACCCCAGGTAAAACACTCTTCAGTCTCAGCCCCCCCCCCCCCCCCCCAATTTTTTCACTTTGTTGTTCCTTCCTCTCTGTGAAGCCTGACATCAACTATAGGGCCAATAGTAACTATTAAAACGCCTGCCATTTGATATAAATAAATATAAACAGACAGTTAAAACGAAAATACGAAAATCTACGACGAGGTGGTAGAACTAAATTCTAGTCATTAGAGGTCATTTTTAAAAACGAATCCCAGATTACCTACTCAACTTTGTCAAATAATAATAGAGTTGATCATAATTAAATTATAATAATATAACACAAGATTCAGCCGAATTCAATGAATAAGTTAAAGTTTGACAAAATCTATATAGAAATTCTATTTTAATAACAGTATATAAAACGATTCTATGATAACCTTTGTCAAAAAATTTATAGTAGCAAAAAATTATCCTCACGTTAGTCACAATTACTTTAGTTAGTTTTATTCGTTTACTTAAGCCACTAAGGATTCAAAATATTTGGGTGTTCGGGTATCTGTACCGCGGACTTGGGTTGACTAGGCGGATTCATTGTAAACAATTAGCAAGTGTTTTTATGATTAGGGGTTCCGTTTGTCAATACTGGATTCGCATACAGCACGGACCCAAAGCGCATAACGCAGGGATAAAAAAATGACATCCATCATTCCCCATACCGAAGCTTACTTCATTCCTGTTCAGATTTGAGGCCTATTTTATTCTTTCCACGTTGGTGTTCTTGTTGTTAACTCTTCCTCGGCCACAATGATGAGTTCTAACCATATTGCGACAGGCGATTGGCGTATAAATGCGAGGGTACATATGATTGGTTAATTGGCATCTAGTTTCGGTTTCGCGCCATTAATGGCGTTGGACACCCTGAAGCGGGATTACTTATGAAATGACCTCTTTAATTATCTAACAGAAATAAGCATTTATTGTAATCAACGTCTTATTTGTTGAATATATCTTCATATTGCATTTAAATTCAATATACTTTGTCGAATTTCTCCTCCTTGATGCTTGGTAGGCCGTTTTATTTCGTTAATTGCTATCTGAACTAGAATTGCGAGATTCTCCAAATGAATATCTTTGGAGAAGATTAGAAGCTCTTGTTGAGTGCATGTTTTCGGAGACCCATGGTATTCCTATTCGCAATGTAAAAAACTTTTTGTCTGTGATTCCTAGCGTCTTCTCTGGTAAGTGTGGCTATTTGAAATCGTATTTTCTGCAGGAAGTGACATAGTTTTGTGGTTCATGGTCCACGCGGGGGCTGATGATGTAGCTGAAGCTGTGCACCTAGCTAGTCGAATTGCAGCTTATGGTTATCTCTTTCCAATAGCTGCTATGGATCACGCGATGGCTGTTCGCAACGATAGCCACACCTATTATCGTTTCCAAACACCCTGCCTTTACCCCTCTCGTTGTTCACAACATGAAACAGACACTACTGTTGACTATGCTGTCTACCTTTGCAAGCGAACAATGCAGAATAAGCACCGCCTTGAGTTGGCCGATTTTGAAGCTGAAAGATTGGCCAGTCTGCAAAGTCTTTACTACCACAAATGGGAGTTTATCTACATGCAGGTTTGTTTTAAGCTTATTATTTTGCCCACCGTAGATTCTTTACCTACCTACTATAATCGCGTTTTTTAGCACTTTCTAGTGGAGAAGGGGGGGGGGGGTTCAAATCATTAACTCCAAGTATCGTCTTAGCTCTAGCGAATGTTCCAGGTGGTTTCGATGATTCAACAATAGATTTTGAGGACTTCATGCCCGTTATTCTTGCGATGTATGCTAGATTTGAAAGGCTATATTTTCGGTATTTTATAAATAAAGTATACCGGCATCCTGGATTATATCGTATGAATTTTAATTTTTTGTTCCAATGTCACAAACATTATGTGCTTTAAGATGTTATTCACAACTTCTTTTGAAGATGGTCTCTTCAAGGTAATAGAGGTCCCATGTGAAACAATAAATTAAATCATTATTCCCTATTATATATAAACGACAAATATTAAAAATAGTAAATTGCAGCTCCTTATGGATAAGGT
Source organism: Rodentolepis nana (assembly GCA_900617975.1). Taxonomy (NCBI): domain Eukaryota; kingdom Metazoa; phylum Platyhelminthes; class Cestoda; order Cyclophyllidea; family Hymenolepididae; genus Rodentolepis; species Rodentolepis nana. The sequence continues at coordinate 29,209 of UZAE01012690.1, read as the reverse complement.
TAGTTTTAGAGACATTATTGTACGATCCCATTCATTATTAATCCTGTATCCAATTCATGCAACCCGAGAACTTGGTTTACCTACTACAAATCTATTGTTTTTTCACGACCCAGAGGTTAAAGATTGTCCTAAGTACTCTTAATTTCGTTGAATGCCCATATTAAGCTGGGGGGTTTGAAGTATTCATTCATGTTTATACTTTCGACTCAATTATAAAGATTGCCTCTAAGTGACCTTTCAGTTCCGCCAAGTAGACTAATATCACCGATTTCCTCCCAACAGGCTGAAGCAGAAATGAAAGTGGATAAGAAGCGAGATAAATTGGAGAGAATTGTCCTGGAGTCACAGGAGGCCGCCTTTTGGGATGTCCATAGACCAGCCCCGGGTTGCGTTAATACAACTGAGGTAGACATGCGCAAACTCTGTCGCGCTAAGAGACCCAAAAAGACTGGTCTCGCTGCTGGCCGTTTACACCCAATAACTTTCCCAATTCCTGTCTCTGCTGGCACCGCGGGGAACCTGCTTTTCTCCGTTCTTGAGGGCCTCTCTCCTGCTGAAAAGGTGACAAAGCTGAAGGCATCCGAACACAAGAGAATCAAGGCATCGAAAGCCATTGAAAATCTCCAAGTATAAACATTTACATTTACCTAATCCATCAATTGCAATTAGGTGGATAAAATGGGTTTTATCTAATGTATTTTTAGAACTATTGTGATCAGTACGTGGACTTCGATATGTTGTTAATGTGTGCGACATCCTCAACATCATCTGGTTATGATGGCAGCGGTGGTGGTGGTGGTTCAGTTGGACTCGGTGGTTCTTCCAGGACTGGAGGAGGCCCTGAGAATCCAGCTTCATCAACTGGAGCATCCTCGGTTGGATCTACGATGCACCATTTACTCCTTCCGAGGAAACCTAGTGCTGGAGTGAATGTCACTCATGGAGCTGTTGTGAATTTGATTCTTGGACCACCTCCGGGATCTACTGTGTCTGCTCTTACTGGTGAGTTGATTTTGTTCATTTTTATTTTAATCTCTTTAAGGCAGCTTTACTTTATTTTCGGCCTTTTCTGTGTTGCGATTTTAATTCGTATGTCATTAAGGCCTTCTATCGTTCATGGCAGTGAGCAGGCTGTAGAGATGTGATTGATTCTGCAGTATTTTGACTCTCAGCGTCGGTTGCGTTATGTGAAGTTGATTAAGCGGATTTGTTCTTGTAAGTCGCTATAGGTAAGTAGATGGCATATTCTTTCCTATATTCCTATATCCATCCATCTATTGTAAGAAATGAGTGATCTAGATCATCACCAGCCTATATTAAAATGACCTTTGTAATCTATCTGCACGTTCAGCTATAGAACAGCAATTAAGTAATCTCGAGGGGGGTCTATTACGTTCCTTTCTTGTTTCTTTGGCCTTAGGTGATGTTCAAACGGAAGTAGTGGGACAAAGCAATCCTTGGCTAGCAGACAATGCCACAGCGGCGGCGGAGAATTACTGGGGCTCTGTCTCGGCCGGTCTTGGCATCACGACATTGACTCTTGGTGGTAGTGGATCCAACGTTCAAATGGGAGAGCTCTCGGTTTCCCGTGTCAAACGCTGGTCATTCTCCTTCCAGGAACTCCTGAAGGACCCCTTGGGACGTGCTAAGTTTCAATGCTGGCTTGAAAAGGAATTCGCCGCTGAAAATCTCATGTTCTGGCAGGAGTGTCAAGTGAGCTTTTTTCACTCTAAGAAAATACTAAAACGAAATCGGTCGTTTTAAAAAATGGCACTGAGGTGTTGTTTTTAAAGTGTGTCTGTCATGCGAACATCATTTCCACCATCATTTGCAACTATTTTCCATTACTTTTTTATGGCACCTGCTCTTTTTTATCAAAATGGTCGTTCGGTTATCTTAGATTTCATTCACTTTTCAAAATACTCCTACTGCGAATATGGCAGAGAACCTCCTAATGCCCCCTGAAGTTTTTGAGAGGTCATTCCTGCTTTATGGGAGTGGAGCATCATAATGTGGAAGAATTATTTCTTTAATTTTGTTGAGTAAAGTTGCGGGTTAGTCTTCCTCGAATTCCCATTCCATTTAATTTACCGATGGGCTTCCAGTGTAATGGCAAGCGATTTTCTGCAATATTATTTCCTTCGCAGTTAATTGAGCATCTGATTAAACCCTCGGGCTTCAATAGGTGTCGTTAAGGAAATTTGTGGGTGATCCTGATTTAGTTGCATCATTTAAATTCCCATTGTCCGAGTTCAATCTTTTTTAACGAAATTTGGCATAAGCGGAGTGTAAAGAGTTGAACACAACTTTTAGAAATGGCTTTAGTGGCCTTGTAGACATCCAATATCTGTCTGACGTGGTCTCTGACTGGTGTTTGGCTGCACATTTTCACAATGTTACACGTTAATCTTATAAAGCAATTTGGTTATTGGAACATTGCCTTCGAGATTGCGGATTAGTTCTTTTAGTACATTTTTATATATATTATCTATCAATAAGTAAGGTAATAAAATGTATTTCATGAGTTTTCGGAACGCACTTATCGACTCCCGCTTTTTGCGTACCTCTAATTGCTAGATATCGACGGTGTTAATGTTTGGTCATCAGTCACATGGAAGTACCAACTTTAATCCCATCTGCCTAGTGTCTTTTTTAACTTCGCTATTTCCCTTGGCCTTTACGTGCGTTGAGGCTTTTTTCGTGCACTGTCACTTTCCTATTGTTTCAATTTTTCATTTCCTCTCATTTCTTCCTCGTGCGCGCCTGTTGGTATTTGGTAAGACTGAGTTCTGTTCCAGGCCTACCTCTTTCTTGGCCCTCGCAATCAACGTTACTTTATGGGTTGATTATGGTGTGAAATAAATCAGCTGTTTCGTCGTTGTTGAGCTTGTATTAGGGCTTAGTAATAATAAGTAGTATATAGGTGTGCGTAGGCTCTAGTCATAGATAATCCGCTGACGATGCCATGTCACTTGAAACATTTGGCACTTTTTTGTGAACTTATTATGAATGCCAATAGGAGCCTTAGCTACGCATTAACTTGGTTTTGTTGGTTTCAAAAACGCAGTTAGGGGGCAAAAGAAATGTTGGCATTATCTTTGAAAAAACTTATGCATCATGCGTTGTGATTTATGAGTTTAAAGTAACCTTCAGTAAAATTCCTTTTTTTCTCTTTCTTAATATTCCTTTTATTGGTAGGACCTGAAGAGTGCGCCGCTGCGGGAATTGCCCCAACGAATTCAATCGATCTATTCACAGTACCTTTCTCTGACTGCCCCTGAGCCAGTAAACGTTGACAGCAAAGTTCGTGAAGCCGTCTTTCGCCGATTGGGCCTCCTTCGCTTACTCCCCTCGATAAGTCAAGACATCGAACCAGGAATAGAGCCCCTGGTAGACGGTTCCCTTCTGGAACCTTCTTCTTTGAGCGCTACTGACACCACCTCAAAAACAGCCTCAGTTGCAAAAGTAGTTGGCGTAGGAGCCTCACACTCGGATCGCTACTGCTTTGAAGAAGCCGAGGAGCAGATATTCCAGCTGATGAAATCTGCCTCTTACTGTCGGTTTTTGAGATCAGACATCTATCGAGAGCTGTTCGCCAACTCGGCGACCAAAAAGAAACAATCTAAAAAACACCGTGTGACTGTTACTGGTTCGAGTGGTGGCAATATCGCACTTGCTGGAAACGATTGAGTGAACAGCTCAGAAGGAAAATGAAAGACGTCGGAATCTTCTCTGTGTGCAATACTAATTGTCTTGTCTCTTTTAATGTCGTCTTCGAAGATTCTAATCATTATTTTATGTGCTTTTGACTTAATAGATTTACAAAATTGAAGGCGTACTTAGTTTTGTTTCAGTTTAGTTTGTTGAAGATCTATTTTGGGCCGCCAAGTCTAATTAGTACGATGGTTATGTGGTGTGGTTTTCTTGGACCAATTCATATTTGAAGAAGTAGCGACAGTAAATTCAACTGGGATAAGGGACTGTTGAGCAATTTGATGTGCTTTGTTCTACCAGTATCGCATGCACATCATGGAGATAAGCTTGAAACGTGCGGACGCAAATTATGATGTATTTTCATGTGGTAATGATTAAGTCATTACATAGACTTGTTTAACACTTTGAGTTTTCAGAAGTATTCTTTATAGTAGGTCCCGGTCATTAGCATAGGAATGGAAAAGGAGAAATTGAAATGAAATAAATTAAAACGAGATAACAATTTATTAATGAATCACTTGGATATAGTTAAATTAAGTTATACATTAAACAAAAGCTATCTTCAAAGTACCAGTACGTACATGCAAATTTCACAAACCTCAAAAGGTTTATGCGTCGCAAAAATTTTAAGAGCAACTTAAAAAAGGGATAATCTATCCTATTTAAAATGTTTAAAACAGTAGAAGGATCGTCAGTAAATCAATGATATTTGCGTAAAATTCGAAAACGATCAGTCAGCAAAATATTATATCTAATAACTAATGAAAATTTCAAGTAAAATTATTGTTTGAAAATTTTAAATCCTTAAAATCGCTAGAAAATACACAGCTGATGTTTATTTAAATGGTTTTAGTGCATATCTAAAATTACAAGGTTTTAGTGAAGGTTTCGGTTCCTATGAGCTTATTTAAAGGTCGTGGCGCCATATATTTTTTTCTTTCACTTGAAATGCTTTTCTGTCCAGCTGATCAGGATTTTTATCACCCTTGGAAGAATGGGCTTAATAGATGTTTTCTTTGGACAATTTCAACTATCTTGTCACTATTAATTTCTGTTATTGCCTTAATTGTGTATGCTACATTTTTATGTCGAAATTCTCGTCGCTCAGAAAATAGAGTCAGATCATTTGGTTACAAAGTGCAGGTTTCACTATCCTTCCTTACAATTCTTGCACTAATCGCACATATTTTGACATTTGCCATTTGCGAGAGTAAGGACTCCAACTCTTCTTCTGGGTTTGTGATTTTATATGCTATCGGGATGCCTCTCTCGTGGATAGTGGCATTTTTTCTACTTATTCTCGAACGCAGACGAGATTGCCCCAGATTGTATTCTAACAGACATGGATTTCCTCTAATTTTATTCTGGACCGTCAATTTTGTTTTGATTAACCTTCCATTAACATCGATTGGTAATGGCTCCTTGTGGTGGAAACTTAACGAGTATGTCGTAGTTTAGACCTATGATTACTTATCTTTTAGTAATACGAGCAAAATTGAACTGGCGTTTTGGATTCTTGAATACGTTTGCATCTTGGTCGTATTTATTCTTGGGTTTATGGCTCCTGGTGCTGCAAATTATGCCGAACTTTACCATCATCTTAGGGATGAAAATGAAACTCCCCAAGTAGTTATTCCACCCACAAGGTGGCAACTTTTCAAGCGTCGAACTGTGATGCTTCTTCCCTTTGTATGGCCTAGGCATAGTATCTGTTTGCAGTTTAATTTTTTCCTATGCATTGGTATATTGGTTGTTAATCGAGTTGTCAACCTTTACGTTCCATTATTCTATCGAAATGTTGGTAAGTTAATTTTGAATTCGTAAACTTTAATTCACTATTGCTTTTAGTCAATAGTTTAACACCGAATGCTTCTACTAATCACAACATGAGCTCTGTTGTTGAACAGATGAGATCCGGAGACTTCAGTTATATTATGGCTACAGTTGTTGGTCCAAGTGGCCTGGTATTTCGGTGGGACCTTGTCCTCAGTTATATCGGAATTCGAGCGCTTCAAGGGGTTGGATCTCCTAGTTCTGGTTTGCTGGTTGCTTTGCAAAGTCAATTGTGGAATCCTGTGGATCAATATTGCACACGAATGTTGAGTGTCCATCTTTTCAAGCATCTCCAGTGGTGAGTTAGCGCCTTGAAACTAGAAAATTATTTTTCCTTCCACGAAGTCAAATTAACGTTAGGGTAAATATGCTTGCAAAAATACACTCTTCAACGGTCTCAATATATGCGAAGGTCGAATTGTTTTAAGCATTTGTTTGAATTACCTTAGAAACGAGTCTGGTATTTCAACATTTTTCTTATTTTTTTTATCTGCACCAAATTGGCTTCAGCTATTGAAGCATGAGCACAGTGGGTGAAGTTCTTATTGAAATATTTTTCATTATTTGACTTAAGACTGTATATATTTTTTCGTGTGAATTACTATAAACGCCATTAAAAATTGTCGCAGATCTAGTGGTTTAGTGCATCTTATTTTTTTACTTGGGGTGTGCAATAGACTTACCTCCACGTGGTGCACCCTGGGCAACGTATGCTCATACGGCAAAAAAGTCTATTAATCGGCAGTTGACTTCTGACTTCAAACTACCAAGACCCCGCCGCATTTCATATTCGACTAATTCCACAGTACTCACATTTTTCTACCTTTGTGTCTGTCTGTCTCTTTTACGTCTGTGAATCATTATTCTGTCCCCCCCCCCTCTCGACTTTTTGCCACTTTGGCGTTCGTCTTCCTTTCTGTGAAGCACGAAGTCAACTAAAGGGCTAATGATACCTATCATAACGCCTGCCATTTGAAATATATTTTTTTTTCTTTGAAGTTAATTATCAGATAACTGAGGACTGTGTCTGAAGACAGCATATTTGGTCCCCCCCCCCTTTCTATTAATCCATTTATTTCGATTTGCTGGTGTGGATCACGTCCATGCCAATGTCACTTGATGATACCGTTTTTATAAATAAAAAACAGTGAATCTACTAAATTTCTCTTGATAAGTGGAACCTTAGTTCCAACGCTCTCCTAATGCTGTGGTAAATCGGCCATTTATTCGAAGGGTTCGTCGCTTAATCGGAATTTGAGTGCACTGGACGCTGTTGACTGAAATAGTGGATGATGGCTTGGTGGATGTTAGACTAGTTTGGAAGTTCTTTTTCTTTGCCTTTGCCTTCCAAATTTATTTGATCTTATAATAGCGTCATTGTTTCTTTGTGTTGGATAAAATGGTAAACTTTTATTTAATTTAAGGAATCTAAATTATCTATTTGACATGTTTTTTTTAATTCTATTATTAATTATGTTAAATTTTACATAATGTTTCAATTAGCTAGCGTTATGGGTCGTTGCTGGAGATAGTGCCAAGAAGATCGAAATGCTTGCTTGAATTGGCGCATATTAGGAGGCTTCCACTGGCAAAACACTTTGATTTGGCAATACCCCGTTTATGTTCTTGTGTTTCAGGTAGTTTATTTGTTATGCTGTATCGCACGCCTGGTCTTGACCTGTTCGTTTTAGGTCATTTTAGGGTCAGTTTTGATTCGTGGAGAATCCTACTTATTTACGAGTTCTACTTCCATGTCCAGGTGCTTGCAGATGTCTGCAGCTTTTTTGTGTTGTAAATGAGGCAAAGTTTGCTTTCCTCGCTGCAATTTTTTCTCAAAATTGCGAGATGTGTGGGAGTAATTAACATTAGCACTTACCTCGAAGTCTCTGCATTGGACTTACTGTAGTCTACTTTTGCGTATGCGTTCAATTTTAACGCCCAATGCCTACTTTTTCATGATAGAAATACTGTGGCCTCTGAAATTATCAACATACGTGTTGGTGATGATTGATTTGAATTAATTAAGTAACCTCATCGATGGATGCAAGTATCTTTATGTACATTATATCTTAATGGACTACCTTCGGAATTCCAGTCATGGATACTATTCGACAATTTAATAAAATAGGCGCTAGTATCTGGGCGTCAAACTTCACCCGCGCTCCCATTGACTAATGTGTGATCCTTTTAGTGTGTAAATGGGTGCTGATTCGGTTGACTTTGTATTGTTCACATCAAATCACTGCGTCTGTCAGGTTTAGCCAATTTTTTTGGGTTCGGGAAGTATTGTGCCTCTTTTCAGTCTTCATCGCCTCTACGTGTTTTCAATTTTTGTGTTTTTTGAGGTTAGTGATTTGAGAGTTAAGGAGTTAACAGAGTCCCGCTCGAGATGGTTGCTGAGAGGTGCTCAGTGAATAAACCGTTTTCTCCTCTCTCCTTCTAGCCAATCAATGGCTTGGCACTTATCTCGTGAGACGGGTGCAATGCTGCGCATCGTAGATCGTAGTACTTCCAGTGTCTCCTCTGTGCTCAATTACCTCTCCTTCAGCATCTTTCCAACTATCGTGGATATTCTTGTGGGTGTTGTCTATTTCATCACGGCTTTCAACTACTGGTACGGTCTCATCGTCTTTATCACTATGGGTTGCTACATCGGTAAGGATTCCACGTTCTTTGCCTATCTCATTGTTATCGTGTTTACCAACCAATGGCTTATGAAATTTTTCCATTTTTTCAAGAATTTTTGTTGCTCATTGCTTAACTCCCAGTAGTATCGGATATATATATATTGTTTATTAAGGCAACATTTATTGGGAAACTCCTTCTCTGCTTTTATTGCTTATGTGGAAATGTTTTGGTTAATTTAATTAGCCCTCCCTTTCTGTTACAATATGTGGTAAAACAATTTTCAAATTGCACATAATCTGAAAATACTCATTCTATGAACTAATTTGCTGTTTTTTCTTCTTTAGTTCTTACAATTATAATTACGGAATGGCGTACCAAACACCGTCGAGACATGATCGAATATGACAATGCTATAAGTGCTGTGGCTATCGATTCCCTGATGAACTTTGAAACCGTATACTCAATTATACCTTTTTTATGTGACTCTTAATTTAATTAACTCACTTTTTCGATACTTTTTCATTCTTCAGGTGAAATATTACAACGGCGAGGCTTTTGAAGTCGAGCGCTATAACCAGGCGATTATTAAGTACCAGCGCGCGAATTGGATCAACCAATCATCGCTCTCCCTTCTCAATGTCACCCAATCGATTGTCATTACATTGGGCCTCCTGGTGGGCACCCTTCTTTGTGCTCGAGATGTCGTCATCGGTGCCCTCACTGTTGGAGATTTTGTCCTCTTCTGTAGTTACATTCTTCAACTTTACATGCCACTCAACTTCTTTGGCACTTATTATCGGTAAGGTGGACTCTGATAGCTGTTTCTTTTTGTTGCTTTCACTTGGAAAGTGGATAAATCTGCACTTATAATGTGCATTTTGCGGCTTCTAGGTTAATGCAAACGAGTTTTGTGGACATGGAGAAAATGTTTGAGTATCTTGAAAAGGGTAGTGAGATCAACGATGTGCCGAATGCTCCCGATCTGACTGTCACTGGTGGCAAAATCGAATTCAAGAATGTCAACTTCTCGTACATTCCCGAGTAAGCAGACCTCGGAGTTGCGTGTTTACGTTCTGAATTTTATTGGTGGTGTCTGAGTGTCCAATTCCATTTCATGACTCTTGGCAGACTTCATTCTATGGTTGCTATGTCCAATATTCAGGCTTGTACTTGTTTACACTAATTAGTAGTAGTTTCGCTTTGGAGCTTCAATGGAAGTGCTTATTCTTTTCACCCCACCTCCCACCCCCTCCTTCTCTAACCTCCTCCAACGGTACTTTCTTGTTTAGGCGCCAAGTCCTTAAGAATGTCTCTTTCACTGTCGCGCCTGGAAAGACTGTCGCCTTGGTAAGTTTGTTTACTAATCTCCTCTGTTTGAGTATGTTTCCGTATGCGTGGCTTTTTGGCAAACTTGCTGTGAAATGTAATGTTTAGTATAAATATGAACCGTATTCTATTGGCCAATCATTTTCTAATCAGCACTTTGACTTTGTATTGTCAATATCTCTCAGATCGTGTATACTGCCGCATTTAGTATAGTTATCAAATGCATACATAGCGTACATAGTTTTCTCCGGCGAATAAGTTGTTCGTGATTTTGTTTAATTAATACGGTAATGTATATATATATTTCATAATATACTTAATAAAAATATGAAAGAAGTCATCAGTGGAATTTTTGGAGATAAATTGTAAGACTGGGCTAACCGAACTTTAAACTAAAACATCCTAATTTTAGCAGAATGTTTCGTTAAGTTTAACCTACATCATGGCGTAAATTAATCTATCCGAAAATAGGAAACTTTTTTCTTAAGGTAAAGAAGATTTTACCTTATT
>UZAE01012690.1:0-14632 GCA_900617975.1 Rodentolepis nana | reverse complement strand
ATTCTCTCTCTTATTAATTCTCAAAGGAATTCCATGTTTACTTTAAAAATAGTTCATTTCTGTACTCCATTCTGACTGAAAAAAATCGATATGAGGGATTATGCCAATTGAGAAGTCATTTTACTTCCGTTTATAAAAGGAAGTTCCCAACTTTAGATAAAGTTTATCTAATCAATTTCCGATTTTAACCCCCTTCCCCTCCTCCTCCCCATCTTGCTATTGGTCACAACTTTGAGTTCTCTTCTTCGACTGGAAGAAGAAGTCGTTGTTGAGTCAAATCCGCCTCGTGCACAGTGTGAACCAAAGGTACACACCGTAACTGTCCTCCATTCTTGACACCGATGCAAAGTATGTGAGTTCATTCACCTCATGACCTCCTACTCATTTCTCTAGAGAGGCCGATTCAACAGATGTCTGAACTTGCATTTCCAATTTTACTATCTAATCATTAGTCTGAGTGCTTAAATCTACTCATCAGTTGTCAACTCTAGCCACAACATCGTGTTGGTGACCACATTGTTTACTTCCAATGCCAATATTATTACAACTGATCATTAAATTGAAATCGCGCATCGAGGGCTCATATTTACTAATATCAGTACTCTAATTGAAAGTTTCAATTTCTTTAAATGACACGCTTTGTTACAAGTTGTCATAGGGTTTTTGGTAGTACCCAATAAGAGTAGAGTTGAAGTTGACCCAGACTGACTATCTCTACTGATTGACAATCTAGCTTGGTAGATAATTAGATTACGATTTTCATAGTAATTTATTAATACGTAAGTTTAAATTCAATTACCAAAACACTATATATTTAAAGGTACGTTAAAATTTTACTTCCATGCAAACGTTTAATTCTGGTTCAATCTCGCCAAGCTTATTGATTGAGGGGTGTGCTGTATCATGGAGCCACTTTGTTGAGAAATTCGAATTCAATCTCTGATGTTATCAAACTTATGGAGTCGTTCGATCCACTATTTTGGCTTAATTATGTCATATATATGGGGTGTGCAACAGACTTGCCTCTCTGGGCAACGTATACTCATTCGGCAAAAAGTCTGTTATTCGGCAGTTGACTTCTCACTTCAAACTATCATGACCCCACTCTATGTCATATTCGACCCCTTTCACAGTACTCATCTCACCTTTCCTCTGCCTTCGTGTCTGTCTGTCTCTTTTACATCTGTGAATCACTCTTCTTTCCCCAACTCTCCACTTTTTTTCACTTCGATGTTCCTCCTCCCCTCTGTGAAGCCCGAAGTCGGCTAAAGGGCTAATGATAGCTATCCAAGCGCTTGCCGTTTGAAAAAATATCTATATGTATAAGGTGGGACTTTAGGACTGACTTCTATATGTACTATTTCCTTCTTATTTGTGCTCAAAAATAGCGCAGAGAAGTTGCAATTATTAAGTAGTTTTACTTACATGGAAATAAATATTTGAGGAATACGAACTCGCAACCAATTTACCTCCAAATGACTTTTGCAGAATAAGGTTTTGAAATGAGTTCACTTAATGCCTTATATCCTGAATTTATTAATTTATTATTAAATTAAGTTCAGTCCTTTTGCATAAAATACGATTTATTTAAAAAAAACACTATCGTTTGCATGAAAATTTGCTATTCCTCATGCGACACCCTTGCAAGTTGCACTCAAATTATAAAGGGGGCGATTGGGGGTGTGTGTGTATCGAAACGTGGTCACGGGGGGGGGGCAGGGGGTGGTTCTAACTACCTGACCTCACTGTGAGCATGGTTAGGTTCTGACCTGAGGCATTTCTTGCGTTAACAGAGAAGACATTCACTTCTGTGAATTTAAGACATTCTCACGGTCGATAAGGTAATTGCATTAGACCTCGACCTCCCCCTTCCCCCCACCCCCACCCGGTTAGCACCCATGTATTTGAGTCTAATTGAAGTGCTGTAGCACCAAGCAAATTTGCTTTTTTTGAGTACTTTTTGAGTGGATTTCATGAATATTAAACGAGAAAATAATTGACTTTGTGTCAAATACCTGTTAATAAGAAGATTTTGACATGAAGAGGGTATGAAAAAAAGTGGGTTTAGGCAGAATCCATGTTAAAACATTTCATCATTCCACCAAAACTCTCAAGAGAGTTTCAACAACAAGACAATTGACTGAAGTGATCTGATGGAAATCATTTTATAGACCATGCGTTTACGAAAAAATGATAATTGAAGACAAATCATCTATTAAAGGTTGTGCCAGTGATAAGGAGTGACTGAAGATATGCGCATCTCTCAATTACGCATCGTTAATATCTATTTATTTCGAATGGTAGGCATTTTGGTAGTTATCATTAACCCTTTAGCTGACTTCGGGATTCATAGAGGGGAGGAGGAATATCAAAGTGAGAAAAAGTGGAGAGGGGACAGAGGATTGGTTCATAGATGTAAAAGAGGCAGACAGACACAATGGCAGGAAAAGGTGAGATGAGTGCTGTGGAAGTTGTGGAATATGACATACAGTGGGGTGACGATAGTTTTAAGTCAGAAGTCAGCTGCCGAATAATAGACTTTTTCGCCATTTGAGTATACGTTGCCCGGGGTTCACCACGTGAACGAGAGTCTATCGCACACCCCATGTACTTTATATAAAATGGTGCAGAAACTTGGAAAAGTTTTCTCTTGAGGCATAATTACTCGCGTTTCGCCCTGTTTTTGTGGTCTATTGCCCAGTTTAGTCAATCTAGGTTGTCTGTGCCTTAAGGAAATGCGATTTTATATCTTGCTAATTTAATACGCTTAAAGCACCTCCGATCGAGTTAAAACTTCGATGAGTATATGCTTAATATCCAACACCTTTGCCCATTTATACTCAACCCTTATCCGAGACTTAGCTAATTTCTCCTCTTTATCCGCTGAGACAAGTTTATACAGGCTATAATTACTCCACCAATCGGTTTATTCACTACTTTTTGCCTTCAAAGCCCTTAAACCAATGAAATTAAACGAAAAGATGCAATGAATTGAGAAAAACATTTATTGAAATTATGTATTCATGTAGATATAGAATTTTTGTGTTGAGAATATGAAAGGCTTAGGCAAGTAACAATTGACAAATATTATGAGAGAAGTCAGTTAGTTGGATAACATTATTATTAATGAACGCGATTTATAGTATCAAGCGCGTTGAGTAGAGATAGAGTTTGTACATTTTCACAGCCTTTTGATGCAATGTTGGGACACACACACGGTCAGTTTTCTTTGAAAGTCATTATTGATATGTCTGGGTCACAGGATCCAGAGGATGTTGGAAGGCATCCGTGCGGAACACGAACGTCTATCGGGCACAGCCGAATCACTTCGCTGCCACCGTTTTCTCCGCTCAAGTCCTCCGCTTTTATACGAATCGTTTGCGTGTGAAATCTTCGTCCTTGAGCGGTGCGGAGTGCACTCGGCTACTGGTGAGAATACGCAGGTGTGCATATCGATCGACACGCTTATGGCAATACCAGTTTTCAATTGGTCAATGTGGTGCTCAGGTAGAGTTTGTGTGATCAGAATTCCGCGTAGGTATTTGACACGTTGGCGACTTGTGATTGGTCAAGCCAAAGTTGCACACACGCACACACATAACTCTACGTTGACATTGAGGATAGCGTGTTACCTAATTCTGACCAAGAAATGGTTTCGAGATTCATGTAATTCGACTAAATCAATAGACTTAGACACACCATCCATTTGATCATAGTATCTACTGATTTGAGTTTTGGAGCAATTTCTGGTTACCAGAATTAGGGAAAAACTGTTTCACCACTCTGCATCTGCAATATAACGGAGTGCATGTTAGAATTCAATGATAATTTAAAATATTCCCAAATAGTAATTGGTCTATGTTTGCAAATAGTGCTCAATTTATTTTAAACTTCTATTTTCCAACAAAAAATGACACAATAATGCAATTTAACACAATTTGGTCTTTTGTTTATTTGAATGCCACCTTCTTTGCGATTAACTCTAAAAAATTTTAAAAAAGTGCTTTTTTCTGGTTTACGAGTTTCTCCACTTCCTCTTCCTAATAAGCGGAGTGTGCGATAGACTTACCTCCACGTGGTGCACTCTGGGCAACGTATACTCATACGGCAAAAAAGTCTATTAATCGGCAGTTGACTTCTCACTTCTAACTACCACGACCCCCCTGGTTGTCATATTCGACCCCTTCCACAGTACTCACCTTACCTCCCCACCCCTCGACTTTCTGCTACTTTAATGAACCTTCCCTCTGTGAACCCCGAAGTCAGCTAAATGGCTAATGATACCTATCAAAATGCCTGCCATTTGAAATAAATAAATCTTCCGTTTGTAAGTCGTTCAAGTTTCATCAAATTGTACAAGTGAATCCCCAAATATCGAAAATATTCCAGAACTCGGCTCATTTATAAGCCATCCTTACTAACCCCCTACCTAAGTCCATAAACGCACATTCGCTTTTGCTAACAGCTTATCAAAATTGCTGTGTTTATTTATATTTGATAGGTGAAATACTTACTCATAATTCCTCGGTATATTAGAAATAAAGGAATGGTTTAGAGCTATCTTTGGTTAGAAGTGTGGTGGATGGCTACACTAATAAGGCTTGTCTGTACTCAGTGACCTCTATGGCGGCTTCTCCGGTGTTTGGAAAGACTCCCGGAACTAGCTAAGCTACCCCAAAGATGTAAAGGAAACAAAAGTATCACGTGGAACACGGTTATTTGGAATGTGCATGTGTGTGGTGTCTGTACAGACAGGGACTTTAGTCATTATATAAATATGTCGTGTTTAACAAACCATCATTATATAAATATGTCGTGTTTAACAAACCAAGAACTCACGACCTCACTTACTCCCTACTCGAGGGGTGTGCGATAAACTTACCTCCACGTGGGGCACCCTGGGCAACTTATACTCATACGGCAAAAAGTTTATTATTCGGCAGTTGACTTCTCACTTCAAACTACCATGACCCCATATTCGACCCCTTTCACGGTACTCACCTCACCTTTTTCACTTTATCTTTGTGTATGTATGTTTTATTCGATCACTTTCACCTTTTCTCTGTCTTTGTGTCTGTCTGTCTCTTTCACATCTTTAAATCACTCTTCTGTCCCCCTTCTCCACACTTTTCCTCCTCCTCTCTGTGAAGCCCGAAGTCAGCTAAAGGGTTAATGATAAGTATCATAAAGCCCGCTATTTGAAATACATACTCCCTACTCGAAGTTATACTCCGCACAACCCTCCCCCCCCCAGCAGTCTGTCTGAGTACTCGTGAGATTACTTTATTCAGAGGTGATAACGTAGACTGTTCCACAGGAGCCATTCAAGTTCTGTAGCATATCTCCTCTTACTCCCTTTTCTAATACCAGGCAGTCAGTTTGGCCACTGACTGCGTATCGAGGGGTCTCAGTCCAGTAATGCAAAGTGAAGTCCATTTTTCACAAATGAAGACTGATTGGCATAAGGTTAAATGGAAAGCAAGTAACGAGAAATGATTTGCACTAATTCTATTTAAATAACAATAAAATTGTACCAATTACTATGCTCTCCAAAACTTTTCAGGGTTGCTTTCTATTAGTGTCAATTTGACTAGACTTGAATTGACCTGTTGAAGGTCACTATTTCTTCCAATCACTTTTCTCCACCCCTGCTGACTCCGCTATCCCTCTGAAAGCTCTCATGACCTGCATCTTCGTCTTTCATTCCCTCGTCTTTCTAGTAAATACATACTACTGAATATTTTTCCCATCCATTGCACCAACGTGTGATCGCAATCTGCAATTATTTGTCATGGTGACAAACTTCAGATATTGGTTTTGTTCACTGCTTTCACTTACACTTAAGTCTTAAAATGGAAAATATTGAAATTTTAAACGTGATGTTTCTTGGTAATACACTTTTTACAAGGCGAACTTTTGTTTGTAGAAATTAAAATTTACAATCTTTCTCAATTGGAGTATGTTGGAATTTGAAAGCAGTTTAAGTTTTTTTCAACTAGCAGATGTATGCGCAGAATTTTCGGCCAGATCAGGTCGGTATTGGCTAATGATTTGAATATTAAAAAAGGTTGTGAAATGATCTCTTTAATGCACAGTATAATCTACTGCCTAAAATTAAAATGTGCTCAAAATGATAACGTCAATTGAGCAGTTGATCCCTGAAGAATCCTCTCACTCCATACTATTAGCCTTAAAAAAACAACATTTCTACAAATATATATTGCAACTATGTCGGATGATTCGCACAAAACGAAAGCGCCAAGTTTTCACTTTTTCCTCATGATGGAAAGAGAAAGATTTACTCTCATATTTGCGTTCATTCCACTGTCACTTAGATGAGTAAGAGAGGTTGTGTTTTGCACTTCTTGTTTTCTCATGGTTGCAACTCCGGATTATGCGGGTGTGGAGCAGAAACAAGCTTGTACCACCTCGTCTTGCTCAAACCTGCCTGGAACTTACACATGTGTTATGCCAGGCTACCAAAGCAACCACTCCATGACCGATGACGATGTTTGTACACGTCGCTTACTCACCCACCAACGCATCGTCGTTGACGTCGCCGTCGTCTTCGTGAGAGGTGACCGCTACGCAAATAACGCAACATTTGCGGGGGGGGGCCAATTATGTGCTCCATCTTGCGCTAAAAATATTTGCTCTATAAAAAAAAGGCAAAGTATCAACTGAAATCTAGCATTAAGTTCCACTGTGGTTAAAACAGAGTCTCATTTATTACCATTAATATTTTTTATTATTTATTTATTTATATTAAATGACAGGCTTTATGACACTTATCATTCGTCCTTTAACTGACTCCAGTCTTCACAGATGGGAGAAACGGGAAAAGACACAAAAGTCGAGGGGTGAGGCGGAACAGAAGAGTGATTCATAGATTCATAAAAAAGACAGAGATAAAGGTAGAGAAAAAGGGTAAGGTGAGGTGAGTACTGTGAAACTGGTGGAATATGATATACAGTCGTGTCATGTTAGTTTGAAGTCAACTGCCGGTTTATAAACTATTTTTATCAAATGAGTATACGGTGTCCAGGGTGCCCCCACGTGAAGGTAAGTCTATGGCGCACGCCTTAGTAACTAAATAAGTCCACCTATGTTTCTTCCAATAATGTTGTACATTATGACCCTCTATCATTTGATGAAAATCCAGAAATTTATATTAATATGACTGGTATTTTAAAAAACGCTAAGATGAAAATTGGACTTCTGTTGCCCTGTTTATCGGACCTAGTAATGGTGTTTGTTTTTCTCTAAACAGACATGTTTGTTGCAAATATACTTATGATTTAGCACATTTTCAAGATAGTAAAGAAGAGTCATTCAGAGAACACCTCGAGGTGTGCATAAGGCTAGATTAGATGGACATGCTATTGTGAGCAAGTCTTCGCAACGTCTTGCTGTGCTTGGCTTTTCTAAATGGACTTCTTAATCGCAAATAACTACAGTGTGAAGAGAGTGAATGTGGTCTATCATAAGGTTAAGCTTCTGCGAAGTTTTGATGCAGTTTCTGAAATTAGCACAACTAGAGTAAAATATGAAAATTGAATTGATTCCGATGATAAGTAATTCCCATAACAATTAAACAAAGAACGGAATCAGAGTCGTAGTCACAAGCAGATAATAAGAATGAAAGATTTATTCAGTTTCAAATGGGTTTGCTACCTCCGTTCTCTTAACTTCCAAACAGACTACTAACCTATAAAAAGTAGTTAATATTATTGGTTACAATAAAGACCGGTATGTCAATACAATGGAAAAGGGTATTGCACTTATATCAATTATGCCAATGACCTTGCCAAATTTTATCAGTGCTTCAAGGTTTTGGTATAGATTGCGAATTCCGATAATTCATCCCAA
Source organism: Rodentolepis nana (assembly GCA_900617975.1). Taxonomy (NCBI): domain Eukaryota; kingdom Metazoa; phylum Platyhelminthes; class Cestoda; order Cyclophyllidea; family Hymenolepididae; genus Rodentolepis; species Rodentolepis nana. The sequence goes on along the minus strand of UZAE01012690.1, from coordinate 6,763 downwards.
CTATCAAGAATGTTTTAGATGGAAAAGATGTAAACGGGAGGGTGTGAAAATGAATAGTTATGATCACATAGACCACTTAAAGGGACGATTACCTCTAGCATATGTAATCAAAAAATGGTCAAATATTAAAGATAATATTTTCTTGGTAAATATTCCGAGAGAAGCAAAATAAATTTATTTCTTCAAGAAAGTTTCCGCGATATTATTTTTTTAAAATATTTTAGTAATAAGCTGTCGGTCTTTTAATTATTGAATCAGTTAGCGTATTTGTGCTTCACTACACAATTAGAATATGAAAAACAGCAAATATAACTGAAATAAAAGCTATGTGTAATAATGATTTGCCAATTTTTATAATAGAGGCCATTATATTTCATCGTCACTTTACTAAGAAGTATTCGTCAAGCAGCCCACGTTTTAAAAGTAAAGATTGTCTCTATAAATTTAATATCGTGCAGTTTTCAACATCATGATTGGAACATAAGCGCAATTATAATAAATTAAGTATTACGCATTAACAATACTGGTATATCATACAAAACATTCAGAAGGAAACAAGCAAAATTCCGGTGAAACTCCAAAGATAAGAATCTAAATTGGAATAAAAAGTATTGAATTTATATGGGAATATTTTGCCTATTACCTACCAATATTTTAGTATTAATCATCACAATAGTAATCAAAATAAGAAATATAAAATTACCAAACGAAATACAGCTAATTAAAAAATCATTAAATGTTTATTATATAAATTAATTATCTAGAAGTAATTTGATTCACTTGGTTTATTCAGGCTCGAAAACTTGTTAGGCACAGTGGCGCGCATAATCACATTTGGCGATCTTGCGGTTGTAGTTAGGTTTGTTGGTAAAAGATTCCCCCCTCAGCCACGTATCGTTACGGAACAGTGTATATTCTAGTCTCCTGGTTGAAGTGCATGTTTAGTTAGCGTCTCCTATACAGTATGTACATTTTTCGTTTAGCTGTGTTCCATAGCTTAATTTGTTATATGTTTCTTTTTCTATGTTTATTTTATAAATGGTGCTAGGAACTGTGGTCATTTTTAACCAAATATTTGTCTGACAGAAGTACTACTATAATGATTTCCGACTGTCAACACAATTACGAAGGAGCTGAAAAACTCCTCGAAATCTGGTTCTTCGATGAAACCGGTAAATGTCCGGGTGATCTCGATCTTCGGCATATATCGAGGTATATCCTGATTTGGTATTATTCTAGCACTGTACCTTTTTAGGCATGACATCGAACTTGTCCTAGATCGTGCCTGCTGCTCCATTGTTAGAGAAAATAGCAATGAAAGGCAATTAAGCTTCGTGTTGAGGTGAGTTCTCTCTTTTTGTGATGTGACAACTTTTGTTTAGTGAAAGCAGTCTCTTCATTACAAATAATCGCATTATTCTCAAAACATGTGGTAATACACGGCTTCTGGAGACAGTAGAACCACTCATTAATCTTGCAAGGGGTCTCGGATTCGAGCATCACAGAGTACATATGCGATATACCCTCCTCACCTTTTATTATCTTCGCCATTGTATTATTTTTTTTCATTTCAGACTTATTATTCACATTGCTCTTTCCTATTCCCTGAGCAACAAGAAGAAGTGTATCAAGATTTCGAATCAGAAGTCAGTCGATGTTATTCATATAAGCCCTTAATTATATTGTTAGTTATTTCTATGTTTCTTATACTAGGTTGCTCGTCTTGACTTGGTCTATAAAGGTGGTACGTCTTTATCTTCTTGTAATCTATTCTCTAATACTTTTTAATATTTTCCTTTGCTTCCAGCTGGAGCAAAACGTATCTTCGGAAACTTGAGGAGCAATCGCTGGTAAGTACCTCGTCAAACGATTGCCCTTGAATTTTAACGCTAAAAATGTTTCTTTACCAATTTCAGGCATTTATATTGTGGCCAGTCAATCCCAAGCGCTCTGAAGGAGCCTTCCGGCCAAACCCTTCAGGTATGTCCATTGGAACTCGGTAGTATAGCCTCTGTATTTTTAATTTTGTCCCTTTAAATTCTTTTTTCTGGTATTTACCTTAATACATGCGATTATCACTTTTTATTCCGTGGATTCTCGCGCTAACATTCTTGACCTATTTAACTCCGAAGTAGGCAAAAGCTCTTTTCATGCCACCAAATCATCTATTGTTTGAGCAATTGCACAATGGGCCTTCGATTTCTTTGGTCTGTTATAGTGTAGCTTTTAGGTCTTGCTTTTGGCAAACGCCTGTCCATATCACGTTGGCATAAAACCCTACTCAATCGCTTAATTTTGATTGGTTGTGAGGACTCGCGTATTTTGCGATCGTGGTTATGATACACAATCTCGCTCTTACTACTCTCCCAATCACCCCATTGTAGTATAAACCCTAGTATCGTGTTTTCTGTAATAGCCTGGTCGGTTTCGTCTTCCTTTCATACAGGCAGTTTTAAAATATTCTCTATTGACGGGAGTTTTTTGTTTTGGATAGGTTTATTTTGAAGTTGGGCGCAGGCACAATAAATCATTTTCCTGGTTCCTTAAATGTATTGATGCTCAAAGTGAAACTTAAAGTTTCCTATTCTTTTTGAGACCTGTAAGCATAGTCGCTGACTCGATTTCGCTGTTTTTGACTTACGAACGTCCGGCGTTTATTTTTGCCCTTGCAGGACTAGTAGCAAAAAAATAAAGGTCAATTGGAGTTTATGGAATATTGGTTTTATCTTGGATTCGGTTTGTTCTTGAAACCGTTTTTCGAGTTACATTTTTGCAAATATAGTTTAAATGTGCTTAACGATCTGTGCAATTTTCACAGCTTATGATGAGAGGTCTCAGCCCAGCCAAAATGGAACCTTTCTACGCAATAAACTCGGGCTCCGCTGAGGAAGCTACCAGAGTAAGTGCCAGAATATGTACCCATTTCTTATTAACTTAATGTGAGAATTAATGAGCCTTTCTCCTCTTGCTATTTCTCTAGCTTTCAGGGATCTATAGTCTATTTCCTGGTGCAAACATAGCGGATTTCCTCTTCGAACCCTGTGGTTACTCGGTTAATGGAGTTATGAAAAGCGTAAGTCCGTGTTTTAGTTGCATCTGTGCGTTAGTAGTAGCTGTGTCGCTAGTAGTGGCCTTGACAAACCACCAATAAACAGCGAACTGTCATGTCCTGGTCACATAGTTGGCATTTTTCTCTATTATTGTTCGTGGAAATTACATATTTTGACACTCGGTTAAATTTCATGACTACGTATTTCCTAGACCATTGTTTATTGTTAAAAGATAAGGTGCAGTACTCAAATGACGAAGCGCTTATATTTGTTTCCGGGTAGGGGGTTATTTGTTCATCACACCCCGAAGGCGTGATGTGTGAGTTTAAAGAAATTAGTTGGGATGTCTCTGTTTTCTGGTGTGCGTTTGTTGTGTCTGTTTTTTGGAAACTCTGTCAGTATGACGAATGCTCTAATGTATGCTGAGATGGGCGATTTTTAAGTCACTTGGTCATGCATACTCGTGTCTCTTTTTCGGGCTCAAAATTCTTTATATTGTCTTTTATCTCTTAGCCCTACTGTTATTGTTTATTCGAATGCATCAGTTGAACTTCCGAGAATCGAAGTTTTATTTGGTGCATATTTCATTGGAATTTCAATACTATCACTTCCCAAATGTGCGATTGAGGGTCTGATGTTCTGTACGTTTTAGGCAGTGACAGATTTTTTGAAACGCTTTGGGATTTCAACCTTGCTCGTTAATGTTAGCTATGTGGTCCTGGTTTGTTTGTGCACTGATGACTCATCAGATCGATTTTCATAACGGGTAATCTATGATTATCCCCAATTAAACTATGAATTTCGTTCCAGGATGAATACTTTACAATTCATATTACTCCTGAGCCTGAATTCTCCTACGTGAGTGTGGAAACAAACGTGGCTATGGAGGATTACACAAACTTCATCTCGAGAGTTCTCGATATCTTCGGACCGAGTTCATTTATCTGCACTTTCATTTCTGATTCGGTAAGTTAGCAATACCTCCATCAAGCGAGCTACAATTGAAAGTTTAATTACTTGAGCTTTTATCTAGAATTCGAAGGCTCATGGGAATCATGAAGTTTTGAAGGAGGTCAAACTGCCCAACTTCCGAAGGATGGAAATTGGTGATTGGAACTTATTTGCAAGGAAGAAGGTGACCTACACGGCCTATGAAGTTGACAGTCATCGACGTCCCAATTCAAGCTTTGGTTCTGATGAAGAATCCCGTGCTTCGTCATTGGATTAAAACTCAATGGCGAAGTCAAAGATGTTTCTTCTTATTTGATTATATAGACTAGTTTCATATTTTTCAAAATATAGTTGTGTTTTTGTCAAGATTCTTGTTTATTTTAGTTGTGATCAATAAACCTTTTCCTTAAGATAATTCAAAGCGTGGACAGTCGGTATTAGTTGAAATTGAATGGAAGTAAAATTTGGTCTGGTCTGCAAATTTGGACTCCTCTAAATGTGAGTTGAGATCAGGGTGGGCTTTCATTTGATGTCTACGTTGAGGATTCCACTTACATGCGTTGTTTCGACCATTTGTCTTGCTTTTGGGTTCGAACTGAGAGGGAACCATTCTCGAAATCTTTTTCCCAACGATCTTTGCTTCCGCTTGTTGAATAGTGTGGTGTATATCGTTCTGACAATTCTCTGATTAATCGTCGAGCGAATTAATGCTTCATTAGATTAGCCATTATTGTATCTCTGCTTCGTCAAGACTTGCGTCTCGTCATACACCACCTTACGCTTACATGATGCCTGTTTTCACTTAACAGTTTAGATTTTGCATTTAGTTGGTGCACACTGAAATCCATTCCAATCTGCCAAGGGCGAACTGAATTCGAATTTCATTACTTGCCAACGTAGCTCATATTAGTGGTTGTTATTGGGACCCATTGTCTTCCTCTCATCTCTTGAGTCCTCTTCGTTCAAAACACAACGACTCACGTCACTCTTTCTGGTCTTTTTGGGACACAATTTTACTGCCTTTCACACTTGGTCGTAGTCCCAAATCCTACACACACGGGTTCTCAGTTTATTAGCTCATTTAAGTTAGAGGTCCATCAATTTGCTATCTCCAGAAATTGGCAATAACGTTCCGTTTTATCTATGATAGTACTTGACAGATTTATCTAATCTTTATTTGTAATCACCTCTGGAATCACAAATCGTGATTGTTCGGCACAAGTTTGTCGTCAAATCTTAGTGAGAATTGAAAGCTTCTTCCACTTGTTAAAGAAAAAGAGACTATTTCATCTATTTCAATTGAATGGGGACAATATGACAAAGAGTGAAATAAAATTTTTTTCCTTTTTACTCGCAGTCTTCAGATACTGAGTGTGGGCTTGGGGTCATTTGAGTGAAGTTTTGAAATATCTACCGTTAGACGTTCACATGCCAGACAAAATCTAGCCCAGATCTCTTATTTGTGCAGTGTCCACTACAAGGCGAAGAAAGTGTTGTGTACGCTTTTCTTCCAAAAAAACAGGCATAATTTGTGTTCAGTCTGGAGATGAAGTGGAGGCAGTAAGCAGCAAACTGTAGAATACTCTAAGGAGGGGGAGGTGGGAGGTGTAGGCGATGATTTGTGCCTTTAAAGGTGATCCCGATTCTCGATAGCCCCCAGTGGCAAGTATAATTGTTGGCGATCAAATGTCTCTTTAAAACGATAAAGATATAAACGGTAGGTTAAGAAGACCAGATATAAATCATTAAAAATTTTGGCCTTAATACCAATTAACTGCTTGGCAATTTTGTGGAGAATTTTTTTACGGAATAAATTCTAGGTGCCCACTAGGGAAAAAAGAGAAGCCGTCTTGTGAAATGCTAGAATAAAGCGTCCATTTTTTCAATTCTGCTGCACTTTTTGGCCACATTTTCTTCAGGCACACATTCTTTTTCCATTCACAAAGATTGAGTTTTGTTGCTTTCAAAAGGCAACTTGTGGAATTTCTTTCCCACCTTCTTGAATCGAATGCTGCTGTGCATCTAAAGTGCTGTAAAAGTGTGCCCTCGCACGCCTTTGTAGGGAGGTAAGAGAGAGAGAGAGACAGTGAAGTGTAAATTGCACTTTAGCTTTTTTCTGTCAGTGGTCTAGGCATTGACAGTCGTGCTATTTTTGGCGATCAGTTTGTGTCTCTAATTTAATTGTCATTAACAACATGCTCTTCCGGCGGTTAATGTGAAGTGCGAAGGCATGTCATACCATTCGAGTGCATCTGGAATCCAGTCCCATCTGATCTACCGCCCACACAAGAGGTGACAAAGTCAAACTTAATAATATTTATTATTTTCTTTGCCAACTGGAGTTAGTACAAAAAAAATTGACCGCATGGGGGAGGGGAATTGCATCAAATTAATGATTAATAAGCGAAATATTAATAAATAGGTGCTAAGTCGTGAAATAATTGTTTAGATTATTTGGGTAACTGGGGTATGCGATAGACGTACCTCCACGTGGTGCACCCTGGGCAACGTATACTCATAAGGCAAAAAAGTCTATTAACTGGTAGTTGACTTCTCACTTCAAACTACCATGACCCCATATTCGACCCCTTTCACGGTACTCACCTCACCTTTTTCACTTTACCTTTGTGTCTGTCTCTTTTACATCTTTGAAATACTCTTCTGTTCCCTCCCCCCCCCTCCCGACTTTTTTTCGCTTTGATGTTCCTACTTCTCTGTGAAGCGCAACACCAAATAATGTACATACTGAACCATTCCGACCT
>UZAE01012689.1:0-33895 GCA_900617975.1 Rodentolepis nana | reverse complement strand
AATATTTGCCGAATGGGGTGCACGTGGGGTACCTCCACGTGGCGCACTCTGGGCAAAGTATAGTCATACGACAACAAAGTCTACTAACTGGCAGTTGACTTCTGACTTCAAACTACCATGGCCCGAGTGCTTTTCTTATTCGACCTCTTCCGCTGTATTCATCTTACCTTTTTCACTACCTTTGTGTCTGTCTGCCTCTTTTACATCTGTGAATCGCTTTTCTGTTCCCCACCCCTCGAATTTCTGCTACTTTGATGAACCGTCCCTCTGTGAAGCCCGAAGTCAGCTAAATGGCTAATGATAGCTATCAAAATGTTTGCAAAATTGTTAGCAATCATTTTTCTTGGTTCTATGCAATACTAATTCAGCGCACATATTTTGCTTTGTTAAAAATACCAATGCCCTCATGAAACACTTACATTGATAACAACTGGAAAGTGGGAGGTAACCATTTGCATTGTGAGTTCAGATCGTACAGATGATTGCCCTGAAGATGTTTAATCATTGTGTCCAATTTTTCCAGTGAATTATCCTGCTTGTTGGTTTTGATGGCGTCTCGCAATGCTAGGAATTGCTTTGTTTTCTCAACCTTTAAGTGAAAGAAAATGTGGGTTAACGAATTAGCACTATTGCACTTAACCTCATCACTTTAAGTGTTTACTTATACCAATAATCCGCCAGGCCTTCAATTGGTTGGCTGTCATTTCGCATTTGACAAATTGAGGAAACCAATGAGTATAGAAGGGAAATGTATAGCGTTTTACAATTTTTAATTCGTTTAAGTAGTGACTAAACTTCCTCATATTATCTTCTATTGTTTTGAATTCAAAATCCAGTGTCAGCTATTGGCTTCAATGCCCCCATGTAAGTTGGCGTCAAATTTTCTTTCATGCACTCTATCGATTTTATTCAGCTTTCTCTCCCACTTCCCTAAGGTTGTGTATGCAACCCATTCCAATACTCTATGAGGCTTCTCAATTGTCAAAGGCGTTTTGATTTGTACTCTGATAAGTGTAACTTTTGGCTATTTGACTTCATTCCAATTCCTTTGAAGCTCAATTCACTGGTATGTGAATGAGATCAATCATTTTAATCCGTGTTGCATTGACCTCTTTTTGCTCTGTCTCTTCGTAGCTTATTAGTCGTACCTAAGATTGTCAGAGTATATTAACGATTGATTAAACTTGACACCAATCTGGATAAATTGAGTGGAAAAATCAGTTGGTTTGATGACAAAACAGTAATTTTTATATGTTTTGCAAAAAACATGACGATTTGTTAAATAAATTAACTATCATTTATAGCTAATCAGTAAAAATATATCACATCGTTTCTAAATATAGACGATAATTATCCTATAGCTGTATTTCATATCGTTGATAAACGTCTTTAATCCATGTGATTATTGATGCTTATTTCTCGAATGCGCATTAAGTTATTCTGCAACGGCGTAAAGGTGAACAATATGGGATATTCAAATGCAATAATTCTTCCAATTTTCATATGCATCTTATCTACTTCCTTTGTGCTGCGCATTAAAAAGTACGCCGTAATTTGGACGTAATTGCAAATTAAATTGAATGCCTTTTTTACACTTGAATGGAGAAGCCTCATTTTATCATCGGTCCCGGGAGATAACTGTTTCAAGGATGGAGTTCCACTTTTTCAACTCTTCGCCGAGTTTGAAAGCTCGTCAAGTGCAATTCTGAACGCTGATCCTCTAGCGACTTTGCAATTCTAATACTAATTATGCATAAGGAAAGTTGGAGGTAAAAAGTGAGTGGCGTATTTTGAAACGTTGCTGGTACATAATTGAAAGGCTTGCACGAGGACTTGGTGTTTTTATGTAAAATATCTGCCAACCTAATTGAGTGAAAATGTTTTGAAATAAATGCAATGCCGATTGAAATGTTAACACAGATGACCTAAAACCGAGCTCAAAGTACAAAAATGGTTTTCTTTAAAATGTATTCAAGTTTTATTCGAAGCAGGGCAGCGTTATGAAACTTTTCAACTCTTCCCATATGGTAGGTAAAAGGTGTCATCTCTTTTATTTACTGATGGTTTTGTGGTGAATGCCCATGATTATGGGGCTGTAGTGAGCACCAACCGAATAACATCTTGGGTGTCCCATTGAGATTGACAATGATTGCTCAGTGAAATAAAACGAAACAAAAAGCCCAAAATCTTTCAACTTCTTGATCTTGTCATGAATGCTTTCAATAATCTTTCTCCAGTTTATCTCATTCCTTTCCTCTTCTGGTGTAGTCAATTGTTTGAAGAAATCGATCTTCTTTTAGTGTTCCTTTATCAGAGGCTTCTCTGATTATATTTGATGTCATGGATTCGACCCGCAAAGGTAAAAAATCGAAACAATCGTTCGGGCTAAAAATGGTTTATACTAAGTAATGACAGAATCTAATAATGATAATATTTTCAGCAAGGCGAAATATTGGCAGTTTTTTTTTAATATCCTTATTCTTTATGAATCACGGGTTACTTTTAGTATGCATTCGACAGTATATCCGACTGTTCTATAATGATGAATCGTGAAAATGGAATCATGCATTTAATTAGGAAATGAGAATTCACAGACTTTAAACTTATGATCATCAGACTCAATAGAAGCATGGCAGGCACGTCGACTTATTCCTGAAGGGTATTGTGGGTGAAGCAATAGATGCACATGTGGAAGCGATGGCAATCACGCCAGGGAGCAAAAGAGATCATGAGTACAGAAGACAGTTGACCGTTTGCTAGGCAAAGTCATTACGTTGTTTTCATACTCAAAAAACGCATATAATGACTAAGATACCTGCCAGTCAACAAACGCACACACCCCTAAAACACAATCAAACAGCACCCGATCGATATGCACCCCTAACTTACCATCGCACGAATAAACGTATTTCATGTCATGTGTCCGTTATCTTCATACTGTCGAGGTAATGTAGTTAACCCCCTGGAGCCATTCCAAACAAAAAGAAATTGTCATAGAGATTGCTAAGCATAAGTTGAGGCTTATTAGTATGTCAATCCGCTACAGTATATTCCAAATTGTTTTTCTAATGAATCTTAGGAACTTCCTACTATTTTAATCCCAAAAAAACTAAAACTGCATTTTAAATATCACTCTTCATTCAAAAATCACAATTAGGTACTTTGATGACAAATAACCAACTATTAGTTGGTGGAACTCTTTTGAACAATAATTTGGCAAATTTATAAAAAAAATGCTATAACAACTTTTGCAATTCGCCTTTTTGGGTCATGAATTCAAATTAACGCGAGGACGCTAAAAATGGAAGCACAACATTTGTAAAGGAAGAATGTAATTTTCTATTATAAAAAAATGCTTTTGCAAATGCAATTTAAGTACCATACAAAACCATAAGTTTGGCAGTTGCCTACTAGCATACTCCTACTCTTGACACTAGATTTGAGGTTAATCTTCAAATTTTAACTTTTTTAGGAAGAAGGAAATATATTTAATTAACGTGTGGACTATTGACATTTGATTTTACCCGATCAACACAAGTTAGCCGACGGAATTTGTGATGTTTTAAGGAGTCAACCACAATAGGTGGGATATATCAACTTTCGCGAACTTCTCTACTTTAGTATTGGGTAGGGCTGTGCGATAGACTTACCTCCAGGTGGGGGGCACTCTGGGCAACGTGTTCTCATACAGTAAAAAAGTCTATTACCTGGCAGTTGACTTCTCACTTTAAACTACCATCACCCCACTGTATGTCATATTCGACTACTTCCACAGTACTCACCTCATCTTTTTTCTACCTTTGTGTTTGTCTCTCTTACACCTTTGAAACGCTCTTCTGTTCCTCCCCCCCCCCCTCCTCTCGACTTTTTGTCACTTTGAAGTTCCTCTTCCTTTCTGTGAAACCCGAAGTCAACTAAAGGGCTAACTATAAAATCGCTTGCCATTTAATATAAATAGATACTTTAGTATTGGCAGGGAATTATACATTTCTTTATAGGAGGGAGCAGGTTGTAGGATTTCAATCAATTTTAAAGAAGGTAATATCTTCTTTGCACCCGATAATGTACTTAAAACCTACGCTTGGCCTTCTGTATATTATGAATGTCCAACACTCACGGATTCAATGAATGATAGCCTCTCGAGTTCAATTTGGTGCTCTAAAATGAGAGAATCGCTTCGTGGTCTCCATCCACGAATATTTTCTTCGCCACGCACATACGTTGAGGTCGGCATGTGCCGCGGGGTGCCGTGTCTTTCAGCTAAACAAAAATGTATTATAAAGTGAGAATTGAGTTGAATTCGAACAAAAATTGCCTACCCTGATTTGGCATCTTCCAGAATTGAAGATCATATATTCCCGTAACATGTTTAAGGTCAACTTGATTCAGCAAAGATCCAATAAAGGATCGAATTGGTCTATAAGAGAATTAAAAATGTCCTCTTTCAACCTTGAACATAATCATCAGAATGTTTGAGTAATGGTTCTATTAATAGATTATTATTCAATAAGACTATTTAAAAATATTTTGACAAGTTAAAATGCTTTAAATGCTATCTTATCCGAACAGAATGAATTATGCAAAGTATATAGATAAAAAATTGCCTTTTGAAAATCTTCGAACGTTTAAAGGCTCAAGAACATGTCACGTTTTCTGAATGTTTTGAATTTTGGAAATGCGTTGTCTCGGTGGATTATGGTTAAGATTGCATCAAGACTTGCACAAATTAATGCCAAGCAAGGCTAGTTTAAATAATCGCTTTTAAATGCTTAAATATAATTATAACTTAAATTTAAACTCGATTTTATGTTCGTTCTACTCGGTTTTTTTAAGTGTAGTATTTTATACTTCATGAAGCAGGCCTGAGTCGTGTGTTCTTAGGTTGTTCGGAAAATTCACACACAAGGACTAGGATGTCTGGAAAAAAATAAACACGTTTGAAAGAATATCAAGTTATAGGTGAGGAACACGAATAGACCAAACACAATTTAGTCTCAAATTTTAAAAAAAAGTCGGTTTGCTTACTCTTTACCTCAAAGTAATGCCCCCCCCCTCCACTCCCATCCTTACAATTACTCATATCTCTGTCCTGTCATTCGCTCATTAACTGACAAAGGACGCACAGTTCGTCAACCGCCTTATTGTACCACTTTTATCTACTTTCATTGCTGGGTGCTTGCACTTTACTCTTTCTCGTGCCGACCATTTCCAGCTGTTCAATAGACACATCGTTGTATATTACTGATGTGCTTCTCACTCGTGAAGGGTTGTCATGCCACTTTGTCTAGGAGGTAACATTAAACCACTCTAACATGACTTCTAAAGTAGTATTGATGAAAGGATTGCTAACATACCAATCCAAAAAAACGGTTCCACCAGAACAAGTTGGGTGCATCTTTTTACTCATCGCATATCACCTTGCACGCTGTGATTTTTACCTTTTTTCCACTTGTCAAACGATTTTTCTCCCTCATCAGGCCATCCATGCACATTGACATTTCAAGAGGTAAGAAGTAGATATCACTTTATGATATAAGCATTCGTGCAGAATCTTACGAGTTGTATCCAACTGCATTGTGATGACAATCAATCTTTGCAAATTTTGTTATCCATTATTTTGAAACACAAAGTGGTGTAGGTAACATTGAACTGGATCGGCCAACCCAAATATGCCAACTCATTCGGGAACAAAGAGTGAATATGAGCACGTGAAGTGCCTAAAGGGTTCTTACCTAAAAATATTACTGCACTCTTTGTAAAGGCCCTCAATTATAACGTCTTATAGGCTACTGGATGAATGAGTAAAATTTCATATTTATATTGTAGTATATATTCTAATTTTGTATATCAATTCAGTTCCCAATATATTAGCAGATTTTTAATGGATTTGAGCTTTAATATCCGAGAATTAAGATATCGATAAGAATTAGAAGGATATTACGCACACAGAACTCCAGAGCTGAAATAAGTTGAATGAAATTTAAAAAAAAAAGATTTTCTTGCAGCAAATAACAATAGCCCAATCTTGAACGATCTCAACCAGGAATCCTGAAGTAAATTTAAACAAAATACAAGGAAATGCTCGCAGAACGGAAAGCAGGAGTTTTGGCGTCTATCAATGAGGGCATTTATTTTACAAAAGCAATAGATGTCTATGACTCTAAACACTACCTTGGGCTCATATGCGATCGAGGGAGAGAGTGACTCATTGCTTCCTCTCATTGAGTATCTTCCAATGGGTGTCGAACACGATGATCTTACGGACAAGCAGCATCGTTGGAACATAAAATTTATACTACATTTCAAAGACTTGAAAGATGACGCACAATCAAAATTGAATAATACGCGCAAGTAAACTCACTATCTTTTACAACACGACGAAGTATGTCAACACATATTCATCAATCTGAGCTAATTGACACCAAAGGAAATTCCTCGAATTGTTTTATCACTTTTTCCCTCGTAATAAGACCTTTGCAACACAGATCATTTTTAACTTTAATTGAGTTACTAGCATATTTATTACTCGTACTATGGTAAGTAACTGTGTGTACTAAATTTTGTATTCGCTCATAAATCACGTTGGCATTTATTAGAAGTTTTGCTGCCCTAGTAAGGCAGAAAGCATAGACTTGTAACCCCAAAATGGCCCCATAAGGTGTGTCCTCTAAATAATTCAGCCCAACCTCATTCACAGAGACGCCATAAAAGAAGAATTCAAATGCACATTCACAAGTGCAAAGCCATTTCGTCAAACGCGTCCTTTTCCAATTCGCCAAATATCCGTAAATTCAGATGCAATTTTATGCTGGAAAAGAAAGTTGGATTATACTTATGGAACGATTAAACATTCTTTCTTCTTCAGGTCTTGCATACATTCAAATTTAATTGGCGTGGATGATTTGATCGATCAATTTGTAAATCTTAGCACACCTAACTTTCCTCACAAGAGTGATTATGCGTTATTGAAAATCAATTCAAACAGAAATGTTACTGTTAAGACCTTGTTAAGTCCTTGTTAAGACCATACTCTCATTATTGATTTTTTATTTCATAAGTAATAAATCACCTTGAAGGAATTCAAACGGAAATAGTGAGTTGAAAAGCTGTCAAACGTGTGTGAAGATTCACTGGAGAGAAAGTACTTCTTTCACAATTGTAACGGGATCAATGTTCCCAAAAAAAATAATGATTAATGGGAACTTGGAGTGCTCAATCTTACAAAATCCAATAACGGCCGAAATGTCAACTATCAGTGTCATCCTCAATGTTAGCACAAGTTTTCTCTAAGTTAAAGAATAGTGCAAATATCCAAAAACTTTATGCAAATTATTTCCCCAAAACTACGAGTTTAAAACCGTGATATTGTTTATGAAATCATCGTTAAAATTAAAATGAAGCAATAATCGATAAAAATTCCGATCTTACCTAGGAACGACCACAGTAGATGATCGAGGGAAGATAACCATGGAGAAATCTTTAGTAATGCAAATTGGATCCAAACAGCAGCTAAGTTGCACGTAGCAAGACATTGTAATGTAGACACTGTGACCCTTCGGGGTCACACGGTTGAGGAAACTGCAACCATGCATTGAACTATCCCATGCGGCCTCGAAGCGGAAAAATGTTCTAGAGGGAAATTAAATGTCGCGAGAGTTCACTATAGTGAGTTTTGTTCTACTAAAATTATGCAACCTAGCATAGTTATCAAGTCTTGGCCATAAATGAAAATATATATTTCGCTAGTGAACGCAAACAAATAGCTATGTACTTTATCTATTCTTTAAACTTCTCTCGATCGGTGTGCGCACTTTCTTATACTACCAATGTACCTAAAAAGAATCTTTGTTCTCCTAAACCAAAATTTAGAGTGAATTTTTTACCCACTTGCCAACAGGCCATATTTTCTCGAAACCTCAATAGCAACCACTTAGGGCTCAAAATTTCATGGAAAAAAATTTTAATAATTATATTTACTAATGAGTAAAAGATATACATAAAGGCTCTTTGTCATAGACACGAGCTTTCGCTCAAGTAAATTAATTGAATTATAGAATTTTCAAATTAAACAGATAAATAAGAAAAGAAGCTATTGAAAATTTCATGCTTCAAGAGTGATATCTGTGCATCGCCCATCAATTGAATTTTTAGTACACTTTTTATCGCTTTTGTACTTCAATAAATTGGATTAAAAGGAAGAGCTAATTTCTATTTGCCACATACTAAACGACTGTCAAGGTTCACTACCTATACTCCACCAGGTCAAATTTTGTTTTAATTGTCAAATTTCATTTAACTTTATAAATACGTATATCGAGCTAGACGCAAATTTTTACAAACATAAAAAGCGGGGTTTTTTGAAAATTTGCGCTATTTTCTAACCCTAGTGTATCTACAAAAAATTGTAAAAGTTTAGAATTTTAACCATGAAAGCACGCCGCTATGTGAGAATTAATAAAATTTCCAAATGTGGAGTAGAAGGAATTTCGCGAAATGGTATATATGTCCTGGACAGTAAAAAAATTCAAAATTTATTTTTAATTTTGGAATTTGCTATTCGTTTTGCGAAATGAGAATAAACAACTCCTTTATTGCCTAAATCTCCAAAATTCCTATTTCAGTAACTGATGTTTGCATTTCCAAGTGTGTTCGGATTAATGCTGCATCTATATGGAAGAAATTCGTTGTTGGAGCACTTATTTCCATCAATATCCCAGAGTAGTTCATTACTTCAAGCCAAACACTAAAAAACTCGTTCAAGTTGAAGAAATCAGGAAGACATCAATTAAACATAATCGCAGGTCATTCAAATGTTAAATAAACCAATAATTTGAGTTACTATACGGCTCAATAAAATTCGTTAGAAAGAGTTGTGCTATGGCGAAATATAGGGCTTGAAGTCAACAGCTTTTCAAGCGAGTATGAACTCCTTAAACACTCGCAGCCATGTTGAATTCGCGTTGGAGAAAAGTTGCTTTTCGACTTCGGATCGTACTTGAAGTAGACCATTTCACTTTTAATTAGATGCTAAGAAGTACGGAGGGGGTGGGGAGGAGGGTGGCAGGAACGACAAAACATTTCTTTAGGGGCGTTTCGTGCAGATAAAATCAATTACTTTGGAGTTTCTTTCTTTCATAAGATTATTTTTCCTTATATATTTATTTATAAGTGAATTACACATTGGACAGTTTGTTGTTCATCTAAATTAATTGCCATTGGAAATTAATAACTACCCGTAAATGTACACCAAAAACTATTGGGTGCGGATTTGAATGCATGAAGGTAGGCATGCAAATACAGCTTGCAGCCAATTTTATTATAGTTTAATGTGAAATACAATGTAATTTTTGCAGTTGCTAAAATCACACGGAGTCATATAAAAAGTAAGCAATTTGTCGCTTTGGAAATTTAATGAAACAGGCTAATAAATATTCCAATAAATTATAATTATAATTCGTTAATGATAAAAACCCAATATGCTCCTATGTAAATATAATTTTATTATAATCATATTACCAATTATTAAAAATTTCCTATTTTACTTCTCGAATTCAGCAATCATGTGTCAATTCCTCATTTCGCATTATTACAGAGACTTTATACGCAAGACAAAGACTATAAGAAAGTAAGTGAATATTAAGTATTTAATAAATTTCAAAATTGACAAAAGTAACTTAAATTATAATAGTTAATGTATGAAGCTTCTTTTTGAAGTGAAACTTTTATACCAACGCTCTTGCAATAAATCGTTGGTAATGCCTTATCACTTTTAATTGATTATTTACTTATTAATAACTTTCTTTACTATTCTTTTCACATTCAAAATGCGACTTACTTTGAAATTAAATTGCTATCACGCAAATTAGTATTACTCATCAAATCGTTGTTTTTATTCTTTTTTGTGTCCCCTAAGAATGTAATGTATTCTATGGTTCTTTAAAAATGTGAGGTAGAAAATTTCAAAAATAAAAAAAACTGAAAAATACTATAGCTAATTTTTGACCTCAAAATTCGAAAATATATATTTCAATTGAAGAGGGTTTATGGGCGTTTCAGTTGAAAAACATGGCGAATATCAGGTATATAGCGGAATTTAACACTTATTAGCCTTAAATTGTGCTCAATAATCTCTATGGTAGTTCTCCACTTTTGGAATGCCTCTCGGGATTAGCTTCCCTGCCTAAGTAATATCGGGGGAAACCGACATGTGACGTGGACTATATTTATTCGGGAAATGTTATGCTAGGGGTGTATATGGGTCGGGTGCTATCAGCTGGGTTGTGAGTTTGCGTTTTTGGGGGGTGTGTGCGTTTGTTGACGAACAGGGATCTTAGTCATTATATGCACTTTTGGGTATTATAACGTCGTAATAATTTTGCCTAGCAAATGGTCAAGAGTTCTCTGTACTCATGATCCCATTTACTTCCTGGCGTGATTGACATCCAGAATGTTTACGAGCACTTGCGTTTCTTTGCTTCAGCCATGCTGTCTTTGTGTTCCACATTAGTTCAAGTGCACCCAGGTGGAGGTGTTCATAGCATTCATTTTTAGTCAAATCCGAGCATATGAGTTTAACTATTTTTTTGGAGTTTGAGGAGGGCTATTAAAAACATTAATGTGAAAGCTTTATCGAATTATTTTTAAATTGTAGGTTTTAAGGCAGCCTAAATTTTCAAGATGTTGAAATCAAAGAGGTACCATTCGAAGGCCTTAGTTTTGAGACTGACATCTCCGTCCATTATAAGTATTTTTATTTCAATTATGGGAAGTTTTTGATAGCAGATAACATAGGGAGTCCGAGATCAACTTCGAGACATCAGGAGATGCTACACATCAGTCAATTTTCGCTTATGAACTGGTATGCTCACTTTGCACAATTCGAATTGCCCGATTCCTCACCTCGATTACAGCAAAGGTTTAGTCATGGTGTCAAGAGTTTATTGTTCGGACATTTATTTAATCAATACTTATCGATATTAGCACCTTACCGGATTTTTGTTAAGATTTTTGAGAAAACAAAGTAAATTTTCTATGGTATTCAGGAGTTTGTATTTTTGGCATAGCAGAAACGCGTCAGATTTTAATTTTATTTGCTTTTTATGGGTTTTATCAAGAGCTCTATATTTTCCAGGTCCAATAATATTCTAGAAAAGGTTGTAATATTAAATTATCATGAACCTGCCTTAAACTAAAGTGCCCCACTAATATTCGGCTATTAAAAGAACAAATCTTAACTGTTGTGAATTACCCTGATCCAATCAATCGATCATTAATCTTAGGCTGTCACAAACATGAATTCAGCCAGAAAATAGAAAGCAAATTTTGGAAATTTGATTGCTGAAATATCAAAAAATGATTTCTATTCTGCCAACTGATTCTTACCACTTCTACGTATTAAATTGAAATACAATTTTCATTATTCGCACACCTCACGATAAAAAATTAGCAAGTTAGCTAGCCTTAACATGGATACTGATTGCTAAAATGAAATGGTACGCAGATCAACGATTCAAATAAGATGAAAATTAGTGGGATAGGGGAGAAAAAGTAGGAAGACAAGTCCTCCACTTTCCTAAGAGTTGCTCTCACAAAGAAAATTGGCTGTAGTCTGATTGATTTGTTGTTTGTGCATATTGTTTTCCTCTACCTGCCGTACTTCTAAAATTGTCCCACGCGATTAATCTGCCTGTTAAACAACTGTCAGTCACCTCCTTTGCACAACAGATGGGGGGAAGGGTATTCAGAATTCGTATTAATTGAACTACGGCTCGTCTTTTTTAAAGCATACTTCGATAAAATTCGTGGCATAAATATGCAAATTATGACTAAATATTTAGGGAATCCTCCACGTCGAAGATGGTGCAATTGGCTTGAAATTAACAGTTCAACTACATCTCGTAGACAAATTAAATTGTGCGCATCAATGGAGGTAGACGAGAGAGAGAGTTGATATCAAGTTCAGAATTCTGAAAATTCATCAAATCCTCTCATACTTGATAACAAATTACAAGTAAAATTGTATAAAGAGTGTGATTTCATCGACTATTTGTATTTGAGTACAAAATGAGAAGGCTCTATTGAACCAAATGTCATGAAACTGCAGAGTATCTAAAATGTAGTATATTCTTATGTTCTGTGATTGCAAAATCGGAGAAAACTGCATCAAAAGTTCAATGAAAAAATTGGGACAACAGACTTCCTCTTGGTTTTAAACAGAGAGAATTTCTATTGTTAAAATTAATCAGTATTATTACTATTTTGCCTTCAAATTGGTGAGTAAAAACAAGTTACCAATCATATAAAGTTACAAAATTCAATTGTAATGCTAATTTGACACCCCAGTGAATAATAAGAAGTTAACTGAAATGTGAGAATAATAATCCTCTATATAGTTTGAATTTCCCAAATGCAAAGATAAATAGTTTTCTGATTTTTTAAATGATTTCAAATATTTTCTTGTTTAATTGTCCTGTTAATTTGGTTATAAAAGTTTATACTATTACCATATTATTTGCATTAACAATAATGTATATCACTCGAAAAACTTTTAGAAACTTCCCAAAGTGGGATATAAGTTCGGTTAATTTAAAGCTAAAAGTAGTCATTTTAGCACTCACCTATCATCACCTGCCGGTGGCAAGTAGGATATCGGGAAGACAGACAGTGAGAGGATTCGAGTCTGTGAATCAGAAAGGTGAAACTCCGGCGTATCACGAGCTCTTCCAACCACAACTTTCGGTATATCAACAAATTCAACAGGAGGTGCTGATGGATCGTTGGTATTTGTTTCATGGATGATGGTCACAGCAAAGCGTCTCTGAACACCTTGATGAAGCATAAATGCGCCCTGTCCTGGTGAGTCACTACTTCTTTGAACCGGAACCGATGCATATCTAAATGGCGATGTGAGCAGGATATATACGAATGGAAAATTATCGATTTTCCTCTCATAGAGAGTGTTTAAAAATTTTGAAAACATAAAAAGACCGTTAATCTCTCCTTTTTACTCCAGCAATCAACACCACCTACTCCTTTCCACCCCCTTCCCTGTGAGCATCCTTTTAGACAATAGAGAAATCTCTGTAATAATAAACTGAACCACTTGAAACAATAACTAAAACTCTGATTAGTTTAGTAATCTATAAAAAAGAGTGAGGTTTTTTAAGTCGTGCCGTTTTAACGTCGATTACTAAATGATTCAATAGGAGCTTTAAGTAAAACTAGAGATGAAAAGCCAGATTCCACATCAAGCTCTGCATGAAGGTCATTATTAAATAAACACATGCCTGAAGGAGCCATTTTATGGGTTTAGGAAATCTAGAAGCACATTAACTTCTTTGAGTCCTGCTATTTCCATATATGTATATATATACTACTTGAGGCTACATTATATTTATTTGTTCTTCATAAATATTTACAAAGTTCAAATGTGACTAAAGATATTGAAAACCATCTTATCCTGATGAGTCATCGCACAAATTTACCAGAGATCTTGAGAACATTGTTCATCAATATTATTTTATTGAATGTCGACCGCACAGTGTGCAATTGATCCTTACTGGATGTAACTAGAATATGGCGTACAAATTCAGAGCACAAATTTCAAATAAAAAGATATGTTTCATTCCTTAATTTCAAGTTTTCAAAGATTTGTTGATTCACATGTGATGTTATTGAAGGGGTGGATGTCAAACTCCAATTTCCTGAAAGACGTTCCTCCCCCCTCCCCCTCTCCTCCCCCGCCCTCTGTAAGAACTAACGGAATATGCACAACAAAATGAACTTCAATGATTTTCTGCATTATCAACAATTTTATCGTCAACAAACTGCTAATATCCTCTTCAAATGTCATCAACTAAATGAAGTCAGAGATGGTATCTTGCATTAGTAAGAAAAGGGCGAACGAATGAAATTTCGTCTATCATTCACCAATCTCTCCCTCTCACTCTCTTTGAATATTGTCGGTTGCAATGCCTTCAATCGATAAAATTGGTATTCTGACATTTAAAAACACATTAACTGCTCTAATACAAATTCATTGAGATAGCATGGCCAGATATTTTTTGCTCAATCAAATATTTTACATTTCTTAAATATCGTGGTGATCAAATAGTGGAAAATGGTACTTTGTTTAAGTGCAATAAGATTTTCACAATTTGTACTCCTCCAATGTCATTTATAACAATCATCTCCAATTTGAAGCATGGGAAGAAGTTTGAGCACTTTTATCTCAAATAGAATTAAGATGACTGAATTTAAAGCGCTTATTCCGAAATTTCACTAACAATTTCATCAATTTGTCCAACTTAATTGGTTTTCTATAACTACACAGTTAGCACCAAGGTGTTGCAACCGTATATGACGAAATATAATTCTTAAAAGAAGCCTTAAATAAGTAGCTATTTCATATTTACTAAGAAAATGAAAAAAACGCAATGAATTTAAACAACTGCAAAGAGGAGAGGATGTTGTGGCAATATCCATTTTTAAAATATGATTAAAAAAATAATATAGGGTTTATAGTTAAATTATTGAAATTAATTGAAAAAATAAGCATCTAGTACTTCGAACTTTAACTATATGTGTATAATAATGGAAAACCAGCTTGACTATATTCGATCTGGAAGCCAAAGAAATTTGTACTTTCAGAGATTGAAAATTTTCTTACATTCATAGCCACCGCTGTTAGGAATTGCACTATAAATGGCGTCGTGATACTCACAGATAATATCAAACAGTTCTTACTGTCGCGTAATTTCAATGGTACTTTAAAAGACTAGTTATTTCCGCAAATCTGAATTACTGGAAAGCTATCTACTTACCTGACCGCATCGTTCACTTTTACCTGCGCTATACTAAAACGCTTCATCTAGCAAAATGTGCATAACCGAGCCAGCCTTGGACCCCAACAATAGGTCCATTCAAAATCTAACCCAATTTATAAGCCAGATGAGGGTTTGAGTCCCTAATTTGGGGATGAGCACACATGTCATAGCGTTACTGAAAAATAAGCATATTCATTTAATACCATCTTAATGAAAACATGGTCCTGCTTTTTATACACGCTTCGAATTTTTCCTATTATCTATCTCTGGATCTTTTCTCAATGAAGCTATTAAGATACTCATTGTTATCTACCTCTCATGCCTTAATTCCGAAGAAAAAATACTGATTTTGAATACTTTCCAATGAATCGAAATCTAGAAAGGTGGCAAATTTGGCTTAAATACAATAGAATTACATTCAAATATTTAGCCAAAATCATTTTAAGTAAGTGGAAATGGCAGAGTTTTCGTAGGAGAAAATTTTGTTTTGCAATGAAAAATTTGTGCTTACTCGCCAACCGCATTGAGTTCCAGCACTTCAAACCATACAAGTAGGTCATTTTGGTAGATTAATGAGCCACTAAAACAATTGAAAAACAATTCATGATATCGTATACACATTGAAGCGATTCATAGAACTTTACATCTATGAAAAAAGCAATTCAAGTTATCTTCAAATAAAAAATAATAATTTTAATTATTAGATCATTTTTTTCTTTTATTTCAAATCAATTTTACTGTAAGAATACACACATAACCAAGTTGTTTTTTTTAAATTTTCAAAATCTATTTTGCTCTTAAATGGTTTATAAATCAAATTGAACAGCTGTTGACCTCATAACCTTAAAATGCCACGATAATAAAAGTAATTTATGGCCTGAAGATGTTGTAAAAGCTTTTCTGACGGTTCCCATCACGGCTGACCATTTGAATGCTGTTTCAAATAAATCATGCAATGACTTGCTTTCTGTTAGGGAAACCCATCAGGTCAGATCAAATCGCGTTGAAAACACTTTGTGATATATTTTCCTCCATTAGATGTCAAATAATTCATGGTCATCCCATGCACTCCCTACCCTACCCTACCCCCACCCCAACACCAACACCTCCCTCTCTCTCTCTCTGAAATTAAGCTACCATGGCAATGCATAATTTCCTAATTCTGTTCAAATAATGTCGATGGAGCAAGGGGATACATCAATTCAATCATTTGAACCTGTGCCGCCGGTCTGTGAACCGCTGCGGTGGTACAGCTAGAATACTGATCTATGAGACTACAATAACCGCAATTCGATGCCTATAGCTTTGCATTCAGTTAACGCAATGGACAATCATACTGGACTGTTGGAAGAAGTGACAGGATCTGAGTTTCCTATCAACGGGACTCCAAGCGCCGCACTCCTTCTCAAAAGAAATGTTGCCTAGCGTTTCATTACACACGCTTGAGAGTCGTTATTTGAGAGTATGAAAATGTTTTCATAATGTAAGGCTATGGATCGAAATAAAATCTTCGCTTATCAACGCTTGTAAACTTACAGATGCGTTGAATTTGTAAGATTGCAGTTTCGGATGGGAACAGGCGGTGGTATGAGAAGAGTTGCGGGTAGGCCTTTTCTCAAAGATAGATTCGGTCTTCTTAAAATTTAACACAAAGACATTAATCGTGCAGCTGAAAATCATATTAATTGCTGAGTTGACAATAAATATTATTCAGAAAATCTATACTACTCAATAAGTTGGATAATTTCATCACATGCTTAAAGGTCAATATATTCTGAAACCAGTCGGTGAATTCCTATTGGATGAAAAAATCAAGTGGGTACTAATCCTATAATCACTCATTGAATTCTTTCATTTAATTCAAATGGCAATTGGCTGCGGAAAAGAAATTGTCGCGGCTTGATAAATCTTATGCGTTAATTAACATCTTTACATCCTATCATAATCAATTAAAACACTAAGATGGGTCCAACTAATACTAGACATTTCATGGGACCAAAACGGATGACGTTTTCATTTTCCTTAATTTCGTTCCTGTAAAATAATTCCTACTAAAATTTAAAGCTCATTAGATAATGATGGCTATTATATTAGGTTAGCAACTAGGTCATTGGCGATTTAAAATAAGAAGGCAAATTCGGAATTTCTGTTTTAAAATATAACTTTATTCAATTAGATATTGGCCGTTCTTGTCGATGACCTTTTTCCATCGTTCTGGCAGAGTAAAAATTCCCCGTTCGTAAAATGTCTGGTCTTGGCTATTAAAAAACTGAATTAGGTGTGATCCGACATCATCCGCGTTGTTTAAAATTTTACCATTTAAAGAGTTTTGCATGGAACGAAACAATTGATAATCCGAAGGCGCAAGGTCAGGGCTATATGGTGGGTGTGACAAAACATCCCAACCCAGTTCCAATCATTTTTGCCTAGTAACCAAAGATGTGTGGAAAACAACACCCTTCCGATTTGATAATGCCGGCCGCTTATCTTCAATTGCATCCTTCAGTTTTTCCAGTTGTTCAACATACACATTTGAATTTATCCTTTGGTTCTGCGGCATGAGTTCAAAATACAAAATTCCTTTGTGATCCCACCAGACTGACAGCATAATCTTTTTTGGTGAATCTCTGCTGCTTTTGATACTGTTTGGGCTGGTTGATCTTGCTTCGCCCATGATCTCTTGCGAGTAACATTGTTATAAACTATCCACTTTTCGTCGCCAGTAACTAGGTTCTTCAGAAATGGATCATTCTCATTGCGTTTCAGTAGCGGCGAATCACAGATGCTAATCCGTTGCGTCAAATGAATTTCCTTTAACTGCTGGTGAGGGATCCATAAATCAAGTTTCTTGACATAACCAAGGGTTTTTCATTTTTTTTCAATGCATATATGCGACACATTGAGCAGCTTCTCTGCAATATCTCGTGTTGTGCTGTGACGATTTGAATCGATGATGGCCTTGATATGGGTTTCATCCACTTCGACTGGGCGGCCAGATCGTTGTGAATTTTTCAGTGAAAAATCACCGGAACGAAATCTTTCAAACCAATTTCGACACTGCCTTTCTTTTAAGGCTTCATCTCCATATACGGCACATAACTTCTTTTGTGCTTGCGATGCGTTCTTGCCTTTTCGGAAGTAATACAATAAAATGTGTCGGAAGTGCACGTCCTGTTCTTTCATTTTTAAATTGGGATAAAAACAAAACTAAAGAACTAAACAAAAAAAATTTTTACTAATTAACCTAGAAGCCCATACAGTAAGAAAAAAATATAGGTTAGATGCTCTGGCCACGTTAGCAAAACAAAAGAAAGTATAGAGTGAATCTGTCAACAAAAACGGCAATGACTTAGTTGCCCACCCAATAACTGTCTTCATTATTTTATGTAAACGAGTTAGTGGCAAATCAATTGAAATATAGCAATTGAATGGAGTGGTCAACTATATTTGCTGGCAGAATTTGAGTCTATTACCATGAGGCCTCACTAATCTAACGGGGAGGAGTGCCATGAAGCGTCTTGAAGTTGGATTGGGAATTAGTACTGAATTGATTAATATCCCCTTAAGGTGGGTGGATTTAAAGTAAATGCTTTGATCTTCAACCCAAGAAATTAGCATACTTATTTCCTTAGGGACACATCTACAATAGTGCCACATTCATGAAAATTTGATAGCAAGATCTTGGGTGAAAAGATGAGCTTAAATTATTCCATATCGTATTAATAATAATATTATTATTATTAATATCCTATTAGTAACCACACTGTTTCATCAAAATAACAATCAAATTACGCAAGGAATGAGCACATGAATAGGAATTTCTCATTCATCCGTATTTGAACAATAGTGCAGCTGCTTTTAGTTTAAATTACTTTCAAATAATTTATGTGAAAATTTAAATTTGACAAAAGATATCACTCGTAAAGTGCAGTAACTTTTTCCAAAAAAAATATGAAAGAACTTAATATCGGGACTGGCTGAATAATCGCTCTAAATACTTTAACTGGGAGTCACTTCTTCTAATGCTTACCTACATTATTAATTACTAATCTTCCTTATTGGCATCTAGTCAAATAGTTGTATACACTTAAAAAAATGTGCGGATTAGATTTCGTCGACAGCATTCATTATTCGGTCAGCACCTTTTATTTTAATAAAGTGAACCACAACAAAACAAAAATTTAACACTTTAGCAATAATTCTGAAATGAAATTCAAAAGCTATTGAGAATACAGTCTTATTTCAACGAATTTTATTTTGTTTGGTTTCTAATTCGGGTTTTACAGTATTTACTTACTGGGTAATTTAAGGATTTAAATGTCCAAGATTGGACACTAAAATTCCGACCGAATTCGGATCTATGATAAACAGCGCCTAAAGAACGAGGGTCATCTGGAAATATTGGGCAGATTTTTAAGCAGCTTAAATAGTTTTAAATTAATTAACAGGCATTGAAATTGCCATTAGAATTGCATATATTAATTTACTATCGATGTATAGAATCTCTTTGGACAACAATCTATTCCAACAGTAGGGTCATTCCCATCCAGATATACGCTATCGTGAGATAAAAGCTAATTTATCAACGATTTAAGACGGCATATTCAATTTGCAATATGAAGAAAAGTAGAAAACTCACACACGATTCAGGCTGTTTTCCCTTTTTGCCTGTTTCGCGACATTGCTTCGTCGAACGTGTCCAAATACTTCGAAAGGAAGTGGCTTACGCATTATGCAATCAATGAAAGCGCGAGTCACTGTGACAGTAAACTAAAATTCAGGCACAATTGACACCATTAAAGTAATACAAATTATTGAAGGTTCGTTTATTAAATTAGATTCCATACCTTTTGAACCTGACAAAAGTTGAAATCTTCTTTACCTTTAGGATTTTCCGAGGGTTCTGTTGAGTATATTTCAGCGGGTTTATCGGGTAATCTAACATGTGTGTCAAATAAGTGGTTTTGATAGAGTAGGAACAATAAGTTTGTAAATATTATGTGTAACCACTTACGAAAATTGACAAAATACACTGGTATAGTTGGTGGGCAATCCACGTACCCCCAAAATGGTCACTTTAAACCAATAGGTCTCACCGATTATAAAATGATCGGGCAAATATTCCTCATTCAACCATGGTCTTCGGCTACATTCCTCTGTAACAACGTCACTTTCACCTGAAAAATATATGAAACCAAATAATTCCCCAATCCACTGAAGAGTGACAATTCATTCTACTTATAAATACATAAGTAGGAGTATTAACTCACTTGTCGTACTGTCTGCTGCGAAGAATCTACCTTCACGTACTTTTGGTGTGTTCATATCAGTAGGGGAATCAGTAGGGCACACAGTTGCTAATGGATCAAAGGTCCGCCTGGGTTCGAACTTGCCAAATGCAAAATCGTCTGAGTAGACATCGCCGTTGGCCTACATACAGAAAACAAATAGAGTTATATGTTTTACCAACAAGTATTTCAGTACTGTGATTTATTTGTCAAATATCGTGACTAGAATGCATTTGCCTGAGTAAAAGGACTGATTAGTGGATTAAGATGTGCAACATCCACGAAAAAATATATTTTGAAATAGCTCTGAATACTCAACCACTGGTACTGATCTTCCTCGTGTTTCCAACCTTCTGTCATCTGAACTAGAAACAATTTTTTCATATACCAAATTTTTTAGATTTAGAAGTCGTCTGACCTTGAATTCGGCTACCGCATGTATTTACTTTTTTCAACTTTTAATGTGACCATCTTGACAATTAAGGTGTTTAAACGGACTGGGGTATTCAAAATTAACCATCTGGGGCACGTAACACATATAGTTTCAAGGCAAAGCTGATATCACACTGATAGGGTTAATTACTCACCTCAACAGTAAAATACTCAAGATCATCGAAGTGCAGTTTGGTTTGGCCTTGGCGCTTGCCTCCTTGAGATGCTGGCCCGAAGAAGGGAGATGGTTCAGATGATCTTGGAGGTGATGTGTCATTGCGCGTTTCAATCAACACACGTATGTAGCCCACATGCTCCCCACTGGGATTAATCAACGGTGCCTCCACCTCATGCGACATGTCAAAGTAGAGATTCGTTAGGTAAATTAAGCATCTGTAAGGCAGGTATAAATAGATTCTTATTTTTTGTTTTGTATTGCCATTCAGTGATACAATAAAGTATACATTTTGCAATATTTTCCATAAACTAATGCAACGCTTAATATTCGCTAAATAGCCATTGAACGTTACTATCGAATAGCAAAGCAACGCCTGGTCAATCTCTCTCCCTCATCTTTGCATATGAAGTAGACTAATGGAAACTGGGAAGAAGGCGCTTAACGTTTGAACTTAATTGATGGACTGAACATCTTTGCTTGTAAAGAAAAAGTGCAAATAAGTTTTCAATGTATGTTAGCTTTTTTGTCACTCGTTATACTTCAATTTTTCCCCGTTTTACATCGTTATCAGAGAGAAACAGCCTTGTGTCACTTACCTCTAAGATCGTAGGTAACAGCGCCAATTGAATTTATATCCCCTCGCCCCATTTCTGCCAAATTTCTGTACTATCTCATCTATGTCTAGTTGAAGAAATTCCCAAGACAATTAAGGCAAGCATTAACAGCAATTGATTTGGGTAAAAGTTGATTGTAATTAATGGTTTGGAGATAACCAGTACAATTGGCTGTTTCCTCAGTGTGCACACAGGTAAATTGATCACATGACCCCAGACTTGGCAGACTTGAAAATGCAAAATGACTTTTCCCTCCAACCCCCCCCCTTCTTTCATTGGCTAACTGGTCAGTGAAAATTGATTCCATGTACTTAAGACAAAACAAACAAAAAATAATGCGTGACAACCATTGCTGTTTACGTCACTTGTCACGAGTGCTGTATTTCAACCATTTTTATCAAAGAGTCGTTAAGTTCTGTTTCATGGGGTAGAGTTGGAGATGAGGCAATTGTGGCGGCCTATACCTCAGTGATACATCATCGAGGACGATTCTGGTTGTCTAAATTGGTACCCCCTTTACGAACACCATTCCCACCTAATTCCGGTTTATGGTAATTATGTTATGTAGTTAAATCTAAATTGAGCAGGATTACTTCTCCAAAGTAGCTACCCTCTGAAAGCCCCCTCTTGTCGTACAACAATTAACGCTGGGGACACATTAGGTCGCTGGTTCAATGCTAATCGATTTTCACCCACTAGTAAAGCCAATCTAATAAATTGATTTTGGAATTTGAGCTAATCGCAAACGAGTTCTCCCGATACTACTTCCCTACCCATAATAACCGTTAGAAAGTGGTTGGCAAAATGGTTTTTGTGAGTTAAATTCTAATGCTGTGTACATTATTGGCGTTAAGGTGGAAGAAATTTTGCAAGAAATGGTCACCTTCCAATTGGCTGGAACCAAGGGATTTTGTCATAGAATGGATCAATGGTAGCTGCGTATTCCTCCTCGTCCTCCGTTTCAGCACTTTCTTCCTGTCCGTCTGATTCAACTGTTTCCATCTCATTGTTCTCATTTTCAGAAAGTTTTGTTGTTGATTTCAAATTTTCCGTAGAATGCGAGGCATTACTCGTTGCAAGATTTCCATTGGGATTGCAAGTGGAGAGGTCGCCTTCAGCGTGGAAATATTTCTGCATATCGATTAGTCGCTGACTAAATTTGTTTAAAGTAGAATGGACTAATTATGCTTTGCCTTAAAATGTACACTATACTATCATTTAAATTATCAATAAATCGATATCGATATCGAACAGCCCAGCAATTAAGCCTTGTTCCGTTTAATAAGTAAAGTAAGGTAATAATGCATTCCGATTTCTATGAGAAATCATTTTGTACTTGAATGTTGCCCAAGGATCATAATCTCATATAATATAATGATACTAAATTTATATATTTTCGAAACTTTGATTACTTTCAAAGATGTAAGTTTACTTTAAATTTTACCGCTATTTGGAAAAACTCAATCAGTCTAATCTGGATAAAATTGGAAAGGACAAAATCTCAAAGGAGTGTGTACTTTAATTAGCCTCATCACATTTCTTGCTGTTTAGGAGTTCTTTTACGAACTATTGGTAATTGAAATCAGGCTTGACAAACTAAGTATAAAACGCGAGTGTAGTATAGAATCATAAAGCAGACAAGTCTATGCTGAATGCTTGATGTAACAGAAGATGTGGACTTCATTTTCGCTAAGACTTACTGGAAAGTTTGCAGACTCCATTTGAAACTGTGACCAGTAGATGCATTGAAAGCTTCAACAGCGATAACTCCCCTTGAATTTAGTGGATCTACCGGTCCACTTTGATTTCGCCAGATTTCATCATGGGGGTTGTCATCATGGCCCATGAGACGCTGCATTTCGTTCAATTCATCCTTCAAAGGTGTATAGGGCGTATCACTCAGCATGACAAACTGGTATTGCATCTAAAAATATGTGCCAGAAAGATTAGGAGTTTTTATATAGAACGGAACGTTAATTAAAGAGAGTAGCACTAAATAAATAAAAGAATCTGTGAACCACATACGAATTAAAATTTTAGTATAGGTCAGAGACTCTTAGAGATATCGAGTCAATTTCGATTGGAAATAACTCAGTTGACCAATCTATATATCAGTATATATCGAGCGAAAGGAAAGTTGCTAACGTTGACGTTAATCATATTGGTAAGACGACGATATGAGTGACTACGCATCTCGAATCCTCACACTTGTCTAGACTGCTCGTTTGGACTTAATCGTTATCGGTCCGGAGGGTTTACCTTCAGACTCCAATCGCAAAGATTACTTTTCTTCATAGTATTCGACAAAATTACTAAGTGTCTTATGTGTTTATATAGGTTAAGTTAACAAAAGTGTAGTTGGAAAATCAAGGAAAATCCTATAAAGGCTTACTTTACATATCTTGATGCACATCCATCCTTCCAAGATTTCGTCATATTGGAAGAAAGATAATTAATTTCCATTAGAAATAAGCATCTCCAGGTTTATTCATTTAAATGGGTTTGTAAAAAACCAAAAGACTCGTGTTTCTATATGAATACTGTTCAAGGGTTTATCATGATTTGTTAATAAACAACTAGCAATCAAAATCAAGAGGACGGGGGTGTGGGATAGACTTACCTCCACGTGGTACACCCTGGCCAGTATATACTCATACGGCAAAAAAGTTTATTAACCGGCTGTTAATTTCTGACTCCAAACTACCATGACCACACTGTATATCATATTCGACTCCTTCCACAGTATTCATCTTATCTTTTCTCTGCCTTTGTGTCTGTCTGTCTCTTTTACATCTGTGAATCATTGTTCTGTTCCCCCCGTCGACCTCCTCTCTGTGAAGCCCGAAGCCAGCTATTTGGCTAATTATAACTGTCTAAACGCCTGCCATCTGAAATAAATATCAAGAGGACGATGTATAAGAGCAGGTCAACCACAGTAGCTTTTAACATATCCGTAATCCAGGTCAGTTTTGGTTTCATAAGTGGAACAAAACGGTGATTTCCCTAGGAAAGTAACTGGCGTAAGTTTAAGGTGGTTGGTCATTTAAATAACCAATCAAAAGTTTGTTGAAATTTCTGTCAGTTGAAAACCGTTGTACAACCTCTTGCCTAATGAAAAATAGGAAAGTAATATCGAAATTTCAAGATTGTGTTACATACCTTTTTATCCAGTTCGACGCTCATAACGTTGGCTTCTTTCAACAGCACAGCATTGTTCCATAAGATATCCTAAAATATAAAGGCAGAATAGTCCTTCTCATCATCAAACTCAAGGAAGCAATTTAAGTTTTTGCGGCTAAAATCGTATAAAAGTCCACGGTAAATGAAGTTTTTTGAAGTTTTCGGCTAACATTACTGTTTTAGTACTAATTCAAAATAAAGCTTTGGTTTGAATAAAAAATTTGAGGGGCTTGAACTCTGAAGTTGCATATCGTGAACTCAATGTTAGCTTGAGCGTAGCAACTTATGGATTGAGACAAGAACTCACTCTTCGGGTTGTGAATCGACAGTGTTTCCAGCGTTGAAATGCCCATCGAGCCAGTTGAAAATCTCGAGCACTCCATACTGTGTCCGCTGAAAATAAAGGAAATGTTCACTTTGATAGGAACAGCAGAAACAGTGTGATAAATTTTGATTGAGAATCCACTGCTTTCAGTATCCAGTGGGTCCTTTAGTCTCTGATCAATTCTACTCTCTCTCTCCCCCACTTTACCACATCCGAGTACTCACCTTGTTGCAAGCCCAGCTCCAAATTAATTGTTCATGCCTTGAAGGAGGCGAGAATTTCGATTATTGCCTTTATCTAGTGCCTTTAGTTTAACAGTAGTAAAGCAAAAAATGGCCGGAGAGAAACATATTGGCACATATATATATATATATATATATATATATATATATATTAACTCATCTTCCTAATTTCCTGGGAGAAAACACAGGCTTTCCATTGGCTCAGCGCAACAAAACATTGCCGTGATGGAGGGCGAAGTGATGACCCCATTTGGCAACACAAAGTAATTGCGTCAGTGATAAACGCCAAGCAAAGGATGGAGAAACGTGCTGATCAATAACAGGACACTTAGTGTAACGAAGTAACTTTCGACGAACGTCCAAACACGGTCTGAATAAGTTAGTCAAATTGTACTCGCAGCTATAAAAGAGTGCCTTCTTTAGCTTCCGCCTTTTGGTTGCTAGTCAGTGAGTTTCTTATTAAATTGGCAGCTGACGTTGTCAAGGTCAATAAAAGGTAAGCCAATTTGGAAGTCAAGAGTTGGAAGGGTGCCAAACAGTCCATAGTTTATAGGAAATGACTTTGATTCCTCAAAGAGACAAATCGTTGGGGACCTACAGACTGGTGTATTCTTACTAATTCAATTTATCTTCAGAATTTTCTCCATTGATAGCATTAATTACTTAGGATTAACTTAATATTTGTCGTCATATTAATGCAAAAAAAACATTAACGGAATTTACTTTCATCTTCAGAGGTTGACTCCTCTTGAACCATCGAGCTAAGCATTGATTGTTCCACTTTTTCTTGCAATACCTGGATTTGCCCCTCGTACTCCTGCAATAAAGCAATATTATTTCCACGCAATAATTAAGTATCCAAAGCTAGCTCGTAAAGTTTTCCCTACCCGCCTTTGTTCATCAAAGCGTCGATCAATTTCCTCCCTCTCCCGACGATATTGCTCTTCCATTTCAAGAAGCCTTTCGTCCATTTCCTTGCGAAGATCAACTCCCTGCTTGTCGAGTAGTTCGCATATTGCATACGTCCAGTCCATGCTTTCTGTCATACTCGCTGGAGAAAGCAACACGAAAATTTTTGGAATAGATCATGTAATGATAATAAGTCATCACAACTCATAGCATTAATGTCAAAAATAAGTTTGACACTTCAATACATTCTTGCAACTCATGTAATGAGATTGACGAAATTGAATTATTAGCTAATTGCTTGGCAAAGGGCCACGGGGAAGAAGTCTTAGGGTTGTAGATATAATGGTTTGTAGAGTTAAAGAATATTGATTGGTAGGATGAAATCGGGGGGGGGGGGGGGGGGCTGAAAGTTTAGTCCTTTTTCTCGGAAATGAATTCAACTGCTCTGATGCTTATTATAAAATTACGCGGACCAAGACATTCATGATGGATTATCGCCAAATATTTCATGATAAATTGTACATAAGCAGAGTGGAAAGAGGTTGGTGGGGGGCGAGTTAAAGCTTGAATTTATTGATTTCTATTTACAGCCAATAACACATCTATCTACGTGAGTAGACTTAAACAATGGCGACAGAATGAAGTATAATTGCAAACTCTGTTATGGACTTATTTCTATCCTAGGTCTTCTGAGGCATACCTTCTCGAACTGCTTAGCAGAAATAATTTCAAAACGCCTTAAATCCATCTCTTGGAGGTGTTCCTCAATATTCATTTAAGTTTAAAAGCACTAGAGCACATGCCATTTTTAAAACTTTAACGCGCTCTTTCAAAATGAGCTCCATTGGTACTAGACTAGTAACAGGAGGTGCTATTGTCGTTGGAAACATGTTCAATACGTCTTTGGCCTTTGCCTGATACCACCAAAACTCTTGACGTCGGTAGCAAAAGTCTGCTGTTAGACGCGCGTGAGTGCGATTGGGTGCATTTTTCAAGAAATAATTGGTGCTTCAATGGGGTAAATTACACTGACAAACTCAGATGTGAGTAAAAATTCTAAAGTATCCTGACCTGTATTCACTTTCCTATTCTCCTTTCTACTAGTGAACTTAGATAAGGTCTTATTTGGGCAGAAGATTCTGACTAGAATCGAATCCTTACATTCTTATCGAGAGGGCATTTGGATAATAAAAATGTCATTTATGTAAAATAATAATTTGTTTTTTCTCCTTTTATATGATTAGAATGTTCCAACTTCTCACAAAAAGCGTCATGCAGGCAGAGAAAGAAAACTAAAGCAGAAAGACTAGAAAAGATCGTTAATAAATTGCAAAAACTCATTGAAAGTCAATTTAAACAAAATAATAAATAAAAAAATAAGACAGAATTAATGCAGATGAAAATTAATCAAAGTTCCTACTTGTCATGTCATCAGTTCCATTTGCTTTTCTTTCTCGACCTTAAAAAAAATAAAAACATGGTATAAAATGAATGGATAAATTTTAAAAAAAAATACTTTTGAAAATTCGGATGTGTATACGAAGATATTTTGCAGTTGGATAATTTCTCAAAAAGTACCCAAAATGTTTAGATACCATTAATTAAACTTGTTTTGATAACCAGACCATTCTACAATTTCGAATTAGCTTGAACAGTTTTCAGCCAATCATCTCTTTCGTGTTAAAGCGGTTTCATTTGCCTTCGCTCTTCAATTGCACGTTTTTTGCATGACTAGGATGGGGAAGCTTGATTTCTAAGTAAAATTTCATAATTTCATTTTTTCCAGTATTCCCATACTCTCGAGGTTTCTCTATT
The DNA here is from genome assembly GCA_900617975.1 of Rodentolepis nana. Taxonomy (NCBI): domain Eukaryota; kingdom Metazoa; phylum Platyhelminthes; class Cestoda; order Cyclophyllidea; family Hymenolepididae; genus Rodentolepis; species Rodentolepis nana. The sequence continues at coordinate 6,087 of UZAE01012689.1, read as the reverse complement.
TTAACTTGATTCTTAATTACTGAGTTCAATAAATTCGGCCTTGTTCTTAACTCAATATTCTGATGCCTTAGTTCGCCTGTTCAAAGTCAGGAGTTTTGGTTTTAGCTCCCATAAAGTGAAATATCCGAATTCATAATTGCCGAATTATTATAATATGCATCTGGGGTTTATGATAGACTTACCTCCACGTGGTGCACCCTGGGCACTCATACGGCAAAAAGTCTATAAATCGTCAGTTGACTTCTGACTTCAAACTATCATGACCCCACTGTATGGCATATTTGAACACTTTCACAGTACTCACCTCACCATTTACTCTACCTTTGTGTTTGTCTCTGTTATATCTGAGAATCACTTTTCTGTTCACCATCTTCCCTTTTGTGTTTTTGTCTATTCCTCTCCTCTGCGAAGCCCGAAGTCTACTAAAGGCCTAATGTAACTATCATATAACCCGCCATTTGCCATAAGTAAATTAGCCTGAATAAAATTGTTGAACCACTTACTGATGTGATTATTATACCTATTTTCTTTTCACTAATAACGATATTATATCCATATAGCTGAATCCAGGCATCCGAGTTTCTGAAATTTATAATGTATTCCTTCTTTAAAAAAATAGACGGGTATATTATTTAGAAGAGTTTGAAAGCCCAATGTGATCGATCTATCTATAAAAGTGTTTATTAATTTACTGATAAAGTTAGTGAAAGTTTATAAACTATGCTATTTGCCCCAATTACACATCCAATTGGTTAGTAGTTTTAGCCGAAATATAGCAAGTATATATTAATTCATTTTCAATGACGAAATTTGTCAATGTTATAAGCATTCCAAAGCTTTGATACATTCACAACTTTATTGCTGGAATTTAAAATCACAATTTTTGCATTAATTGGGGCTTAAGCTTAAAAAATGTGGCCTCTTACTTGGTTCAAAGTGTTTTGAAGAATACTGACAACTCTACTAGATTGTACAGTTGCTAATAGTGATTAAAAAGCTAATTATTTTAACATTAAAATCGGGAGGAAAAAAATTATCACTAACGTGTAAGAGGATTGTTGAACCGAAATACGTGGTTTTGGCCCAGTATGACTCGATCTCCCGAATGGAGCTCCGTGGTCCCATTTATCAGGCTTCCGTTAATATAGCATTCAGCATTGTCGATCGGCTCAATAGTGACAAGATCTGCGGTGAGGGGGAGTGGGATGGGAATAGAGGAAAAAAGGCTGTCAGATTATTTTGTGCAAAAATTTCACAGTCAACGCAAAGGAAAATACATTCTCACATTCAGAAAGATTCAAGTATTTAGAAATAGCGTCCCATAATTTGAATTCATGGGGTGTGCGATAGACTTACCTCCACGTGGTGCACCCTGGGCAACGTATACCCATACGGCAAAAAAGTCTATAAACCGGCAGTTGACTTCTGACTTCAAATTGCCATCACCCCAAAACCGGCAGTTGACTTCTGACTTCAAACTACCATGACCACAAGTCTATCAACCGGCAGTTGACTTCTGACTTCAAACTACGTCTATAAACCGGCAGTTGACTTCTCACTTCAAACTACCATGGTCTGGCTGCTTGTCATATTCGTGAATCGCTCTTCTGATCCCCACCCCTCGACTTTCTGCTACTTTGATGAAGCTTCCTTCTGTGAAGCCCGAAGTCAGCTAAATGGCTAATGATAGCTATCATAACGCCTGTCATTTGAAATAAATAAATAAATTTGAATTCATTATTACCTAACTTTGGGTAAATGAACACACTGAAGACAACAGAATCAACGTGGGTCCAGACTTGTCATTTAAATTAGTAAAAATGCAATATTTATAGAATATCATACATTGTTTTTTTTTCTCTGTATTATGTACGCCAGTATCGATTAATAATTTTATTAAAATCTAAATTAAAACGGAGTAAAATTTAGCTACTCAAGGTGTTTAAATCTTGAATGTCATGGTGATTGTGTAATCACCGCTCAACTCAAGTGCATTTTAGTGTCCTCATCTTTTTTCCTGAATAGCGAAAGCGCAAAATTTTACTTCAAAAGTTTTATTTCTATTGCTAAATATAGAAATTGAAACTAACAGGATACAGGTGACTGATTTGCAGCATATGCGTAGGCAGAATGGTTGCATAGATACCGACTGATATTTTCACATAAGGTTTTTTCACAATTTTATAAATGAGCAGCTGGGGTGTGCGATAGACTTACCTCCACGCGGTGCACCCTGGGCAACGTACATTTATACGGCAAAAAAGTCTATAAACCGGCAGTTGACTTCTGACTTCAAAATACCATGGCCCCAGTGTGTGCCATATTCGACCACTTTCACAGCACTCATCTTACCTTTTTCTTTGCCTTTGTGTCTGTCTGCCTCTTTTACATCTGTGAATCGCTCTTCTGCTCCCCTTCCTCGACTTTCTGCTACTTTGATGACCCTTCCCTCTGTGAAGCCCGAAGTCAACTAAAGGACTAATGATAGCTATCAAAACGCCTGCCATTTAAAATAAATAAATTTTATAAATGAGCAGCTACTACAAAGAAAATTCTTAGATATATATATATATATATATATATATATATATNTATATATATATATATATATATATATATATATGTTTGAGCCATCTTTATAATTTCACAACAATACCAATGATAATTAGTTTCAAAATTCTGTCAATCTCGTCGCAAGAAGATACAGAAGCATTTAACCAACAGATTGCTTGATTAACTCACTCAGGAACTATGCGTATAATCAAAGAAACAAAGCATGAAACCTCATAGGATTTTCAATAGTTTGTGCCTGTTTTTAAGATAGTACCCACTTCTCTTCTAGCCCTTCCCGAATTCAGCTTCTACTAGGCTAAATTACTGTCATTCAGTCCATTGACATTCCCACGACTACAACGTTAAAAAGTTAATAATAATAAAAATAATAGTCTCGTACTGGGAAGTGTCGCAATATTTCAACTACTTACATGGCTTTTACATATTTATGAATAGATCTGCTTAATCAATGAAGACGAGACCGATTTTGATTGGGTAATTTCGCAGAACTACAGAACTTACTGTCTTTCACGGTGAAAATACAATGCTGAGGCTTTATAAGATTGCCTAGAAGACCAATGTCAAGGTCGTCTCCTTCATTCATATTTCCCAAACTGAAAATAAATTTAATTAACTTAAATAATTATTTGCGAGCAAATTGCTTATTGAAGCATTATTAGTATGTAACTTACAGAGATTCGCCTTCCTTTAAGTAGTATATCAAACATTCAGACATTGTTGGATCTTCGTTCAAGTTGACCAAATTTGGAGTCTACGTGAAAAAAACCGACGAATTGTTAAGCAGCAATTTAATTTCTATCCACTTTACTTTTGATTTACTAAAAAGTTACTTTTGGCGCGAAGACACCCGTTAATACGCCATTTGCATGAAGGGCGATTCCCATTGCTCGCAATTCTTGCTCCCTATGAAGTAAAATTATGAATAATAAAAGCCAAAATATTATTAAAATTATATTTTAATGACAATATTACATTATTCTAGTAGTTTTCTAGTAGATACAAAGTTGTTGCATTATGGGTGGGCTTTATGATATTAGAATTCCGAGTGAAATTATTTTTATTGGTTGACTTCATCTCCCTGACGCATGAAAAAATATCACCTATTCTGAAAGTGACAGAATTCCCAACGATAAGGTGGACAATTTATGGACGAAAAGTTCGGAAATGAGAGAGTTTATTATATCTCAATCATCAAAATTCTGGCTCATGTCCTAGAAGTATGTAATGGAGTTTGAATATATTTTTAGGTCGGTCAAAAAACGTTGTCAAGTTTAGTTAGGAGTAAGTAATTGGATAGTGCTCATGATTCTGACAGTCAATACTAATTGGCTTGACGGTGAATTCGTCATTATTAATTCGTGAGTTCCAAACCATTTCTAAATTGAATTTGGAAATAGTTCCGTTATGACCTAGAATCATCAGCGATTCTTATTCTTCATAATCAATCATTTTTCCTCACATAACTCCTGGTCAGAGCAACTCAAAGCGGTCACTTGGGGCACCAAACATACATGATTAGTGATCGCTGCAAGAGACGTACGATTTCGACAAACCTTCGAAATGAACTAACCTTTGCGCTCTTAATGCCTCTGTTTTTTGAAGTTTCATGCCAAGTGTTTCGTTAAGTTCTGCCAGGAGTTTCTCTGAAGCTCGTAACTCCTCAATTCGAGTCTCATACTCCTTCAATTCCAAACTTGTGTCCATCTTTAACGGCACTTCACACATATCTAGCATAAAAAGAGAAATATAAAACATTTATCATATTGTTTCTGCCATGCCATTAAAATTTTTATTCCATAACACTAAATTCTGAAATTTATTAGCCTATCTGAGTGTTATAACAGTGTAATAAAGCGAAAAAATGGTCTCAATCATATTTAGGAAGGCAAAACCGACAATTCATTGTATGATACTAAATAATATTTAAGACAAATATGAGAGTGAATATTCATCACTTATAGTTTGTTCAGTAGGCCAGAATATTATGCATATCAATGAAAGTGTTCCTGAAATATCAGAAATATTAAATTCTCGGATTTGGGGTGTGCGATAGACTTACCTCCACGTGGTGCACCCTGACAAGGGGTGTGCGATAGACTTACCTCCACGTGGTGCACCCTGGTGGGTGTGCGATAGACTTACCTCCACGTGGTGCACCCTGGGAAACGTATACTCATACGGTAAAAAGTCTATTAACCGGAAGTTTGTGTGCGATAGACTTACCTCCACGTGGTGCACCCTGGGCAGCGTATTTTCTTACGGCAAAAAAGTCTATCACTCGGCTTTCGTTATATTCATACGGCAAAAAGTCTATTAACTGGCAGTTAACTACGATAGACTTACCTCCACGTGGTGCACCCTGGGCAACGTACTTTCTTACGGCAAAAATTCTATCACTCGGCATTCGTTTTTCAATAGACTTACCTCCACGTGGTGCACCCTGGGCAACGTATAATCATACGGCCATACGGCAAAAAAAGTCTATTAACTGGCAGTTGACTTCTTAAAAAAGTCTATTATTCGGCAGTTGACTTCTGACTTCAAAGCGGCAAAAAAGTCTATAAACCGGCAGTTGACTTCTCACTATCGGCAAAAAAATTCTATTAACCGGCAGTTGACTTCTGACTTCAACGCAAAAAGGTCTATTAACTGGCAGTTGACTTCTCACTTCACAAAAAAGTCTATTAACCGGCAGTTGACTTCTGACTACTCAAACGGCAAAAAAGTCTATAAACCGGCAGTTGACTTCTGACTGAAAAGGTCTATTAACTGGCAGTTGACTTCTGACTTCAAATAAAAGTCTATCAATCGGCAGTTGACTTCTCACTTCAAACTAAAGTCTATTACCTGGCAGTTGACTTCAAACTACCATGAGTAAGTCTATTAACTGGCAGTTGACTTCTGAGTTCAAACTATCATGACCCCAAGTCTATTAATCGGCAGTTGACTTCTGACTTCAATTACCATGATCTATTAACTGGCAGTTGACTTCTCTATGTCATATTCGAAGTCTATAAACCGGCAGTTGACTTCAAACTATCGGCAAAAAAATTCTATTAACCGGCAGTTGACTTCTGACTTCAACGCAAAAAGGTCTATTAACTGGCAGTTGACTTCTCACTTCACAAAAAAGTCTATTAACCGGCAGTTGACTTCTGACTACTCAAACGGCAAAAAAGTCTATAAACCGGCAGTTGACTTCTGACTGCATGTGGCAAAAAAGTCTATTAATCGGCAGTTGACTTCTGACTTCAAGCTACCGTGACCTCACTGTATGGCATATTCGACCACTTCCACTGTTTACCACGACCCCCCTGGGTGTCATCTTCGACCCCTTCACAGTACTCATCTTACCTTTTTCTCAACCTATGTGTCTGTCTGCCTCTTTTATATTTGTGAATCGCACTTCTGTTCCCCACCCCTCGACTTTCTGCTACTTTGATTAACCTTCCCTCTATGAAGCCCGAAGTCAGCAAAATGGCTAATGATATCTATCAAAACGCCTGCTATTTG